>CM035434.1:98623424-98635924 GCA_020310875.1 Ceratopteris richardii
ATTGCGTTGATTAAGGATGCATATCCATATTAATGATAATCCTCCTTCATGCTTCATAGCTTATAAAGTTTCTTGAAAACACTCATCAATGAGGGAAGCCTTTGAGGGAAGAAAGGATCTTTCACATTTTGAGATATTCGCAAACCCTAATTGTCTTGGTGCTGCTGGTTGCTGATTTACTTCTGTTTGGTGGTGATTTGCTGCTTCTACTTCTTCTACACACATTTCATGTCCTAGTGTGTGTCTTCAGCTGGTCTTTGAAAGTTTGCTGCATATTTTCTGTTCCATTCCTCTCCTTGCCTGCCTTATCAGGTTTTTCCAGCCGTATACTTCAAGCATAGAAGTTCTTGCAAGGACTTACATCAGAGAAGAAGTTATATTCAGGTCTTGTAACAGATTTTCACACTTATACACAACACATAGGTTGGATATTTGTGTATAAGGTATTCTAGTGTGTGGAAGATTTTGTAATCTGTGAAGGGCCTACCTCACTTCCGACACTTGGTATGAGAGTTTATTACATATATACACTTGTTCCCAAGATGAGTGAATATAGAGATAGATTGGGGCAAGGGCATAAGCTTGATGGAATGTCTAACTATCCTATGTGGAGTTTTATGACGATGAATCTCTTAGTGTCCAAAGACTTGTGGAATATTATCAATGGTAAGTATCCAAGACAAAGACAAGTAGTTGATGTCTTGAAATCTTCTTCCAAGAAACTTGCAGCTCCAATTTAAGCTCAACAAGCATATGAGAAGAAGAACAAGAAGTGCTTTCGTCATTCAAAGATATTCTTGATCAATTTCTCAATGTTGGTATGAATATTTTTGATGAAAAGATGATAAATACTCTAATTAATACACTTCTATCTACATTTTGTTCATTTGTCACATCTCTTTCTCTTTCCACAAGAGATAGAGAGACTACATTTGAAGAGCTTCAATTTTTGTTACTTCAAAATGAAGGCCAATGGAAACGAAGGAAGCATAATGATGAGGTAGTGATTTCTTCATGAAAAGGAAAGGGGAGGAGGAAGATAAGAAGAAGAAGGTGACTCAGTCACAATCTAAAGAGAAAAATAAGTCTTCTATTTCCAAATCTACTTCCTCATCTTCTTCTACCTCTACACAGATTGCTTCATCTACACCTAAGGATGAGAGTACCTCATCCATGTCTACTTCTACAACAAAGAAGGGAATTTGTCATTATTGCAAAGAGCCAGATCATGGTATTATAAAGTGTAGAAAACAAATTTATAATGAAGAGTAAAGAGCTCCATCTAACAATGCTGAAGAGAGTTCAAAAGTAAATCTTCTGAAGAGGATACTTTTGCATGTGTTAGCATAGAAGAGGTTTATTTTGATCATGCAACATTGCATGGAGTAACTAAGAATCTTTGGATATCTGATTCTAGAGCTACAAAGCATATGACAGGTTGCAAGAAAGTATTTTCTTCTCTTACTAATGATTGAGGTAGAAGAGTGATTTTTGCAGATGGTCATGATTTAGGTGTTGTTGGTATGAGAGAAGTTGCATTAAAATAACAATCTAGTGGTAATTCCAAAATTTCTAATGTCCTTTATGTATTAGAGATCAAGAAGAATTCGCCCTCTATCTTGATGGTTTGTACACGGTTATAAAGTATTTTTTAAGAAGGATTCATATCAAATCCCTACTTCAAATGCAGAGCATTCTCTCTTAGAAGTTGAAAATAGAAGTGATATGTTTGTATTGTCAAAAATCAACCATGCTAATTTTGCTAGGTCATCTACACCATTAGAAGCAAACATGGAGCTTTGGGATACAAGATTTGATCATATCAATTATAAAGCTCTTATGCATGTGAAAGACAAATGTATGGTTGAAAACTTGCCTACTTTTGCGCTACCAAATGATGCATGTTCATTTGATGGGTGTTTGGAAGGAAAACTACACAAATTATCTTTCAAGAAGCATGGATTTATTACAATTACAAGTAAATTGCAAATTATTCACTCATATGTGAATGGACTATGAGAGCATACTCAATTCATGATCAAAGATATTTTGCAACATTCATTGAAGTTTTTTTTACATTCAAGAAATTTACATCTATGGTTAAAAATGAAACTCAAAGTAAAATTCAGAAGCGCAGAATGGTATTGAAGAGAGAAAAAATCTTACATTTGTAAAAACGGCATGTAGCATGTTACCGTCAAAGAAACTTTCTTCTAAGTTTTGATTTGATGCTATTTATATGGCTAACCATATTCTAAAGAGGGCATCTACTAAAGCTTTGAAGGTTATTACATCTTATGGAGCTTATTTTGGTTTAAAAAACTCAATGTGAACTATTTTAGGTTTTCTGATTCTTCATCATATGTTATATTGAAAAAAGGATTGTGGTAAGCTTGATGAAAAAGCAATCAAAGTTGTTTTTGTTGGTTGTAGTGTTGAAAGCAAAGGTTGCAGGTTATGCATATTGGATACACGTAATATTTTGCTCTCAATGTAATGCTTATATTATTGAAAAGCAAATTTATGATAAAAATTCAGAAATTCCAGGTTTTATAAAATCTGAGAATTATGCATTTTGGTTCCAAATTGGTTTTTACAAACTATGGAAGAGAGTGCCTTCAAGAAATTTAGGCAGAGATCAAGAAGTCAATAAAAAGATCAAGCACTTGAGGTAAATTATGCAGAAGTTATTCATATTCATTCTATTTTAGCTCTTGAGAAGAATCTGCAAGTATTCAAGAGAATTACGTAATCATGTGCGGAAGAAACCAATGCAAGAGGAGGTTATTCTATTCATAAGAATCAAGCTTGGAAGCTTTGTGAGTTACAAAAAGGAAAGAAAGCTATTGGTGTTAAGTGGATATTCAAGATCAAAAGGAAAGGTAATGGTACTATTGATAGATACAAAGCAAACATAGTAGTCAAAGGATATGCATAAAAGAAAAGTATTGACTATGATGTCTTTTGCACTTGTATTTGGAATGATCATAGTCAGAGTTTTTCTTTCTTTAGCTGCATAATCTATATATGAATTAGAATTAAGACAACTTTTCTTAATGGAGATTTATATGAGAATGTCTACCTAAAACAACTTGAGGGCATTGAAGTCAAAGATAAAGAACATCTTACATGCAAATTTATCAAATTATTTTATGGTTTGAAGAAGGCACCAAGAGCATGGTATGAGAAGATACACATGTATATTATTTCCATCGATTTTAAAAACTCTTTTCTTTTTTTGGCTCGTTGTCTTAAATTCTTCATCATTAGGACCTTGGCATTGATGCCCTAGCAATGATACGCTCTCAATGTGCATTTCTACATGTTGGTCCCTATGTAACATTAAATGACAAGCCACATTGTATGAAAGCCTTGATAAGGGCTTGTGGCTTCTTTTCTAGGTTGCTTTTGCAAGCTAGCATGTTTAGAGATGGATCCAAGGGAGTGATGCTGAATATGTTGATAATCATGTTCCACTCTTGCACTCTTCCTTGGTGGCTCATGTGGTTATTGTGCGTGCTGAGTGCTCTATATCAATGTCTATGGGCTCACAAGCTTGAGATGCTTGAGTATGTAGATCACATGTGGTCTATGTGGGGATGGATTTCTTTTTTCATCTCTTTGAGCTATCCATTCTAGTAATTCTCCCTCGATAGCTTGAGACATTGATGCCTTGCAAGGAGAAACCCATAAGTAACTATATTTTGCAAGCTTGCTATGATTTTGTTGGGTCCCCCACCTCTGTTATTCCCACATAATTTGCAATTCCATCTCTCACTTCCATTCGAGGCAAACTTGCCTTGGTTTGTGATATATTGCCAAAAATCTTGCTTGGCTTTCAGCATTGAGATAGGAGGAGATAACAAGATAGGACTCAAATGGGGGCTTTCTAATAGAAAGAGGAGATGAGGGGAGGTGTAGAGAACGAGGGAGGAAGGTAGGGGAGAGGAGAGGAGAGGAGAAGAGAGGTGTGGAGTAGGTGTGGAGCTCCTTCTAAGAGAATATAGGTCATCGATGTGAGAAATAGGGCTCTTTGGAATGCCTCGATTGAGGTTGTTTCAATGAAGTGGCTTCATTTGAGGGAAAAAAATTGCATGCTCTCATGATGCGTTGCATACATTGCAATTTGCAATGTTGCGATGTTGTGTTGAAGACATTGCAAATGCAACGCAATGTGTTGTGATGCAACTTTAGTCTTGCCTTTTGGCTTGAGTTGCATTATTTGGGGCATGTCATATGAAAATAGGTTCATTCAAGTTCGCTATTGTTATTAATGCATAAAGTTGAGTTTGTTCAACTTTGAAGGTCCCCTCACATGATTAGATAAGGCCATGATTGCTCCATGATTGCTTCTAATTATCAAATTTTGGGAGAGTTTTCTCTCGTATATATACATGGAGATAGATACAAAACTTGGAAGTGTACAAGGAGGAGCATGGAGGTTCTTGAAGTGCTTGGAGTAGTGTATGCTCATACACTTTTGGAGGAATCTCATACTCTTGTGAGAGGTTGCTTTGGAGTTCCTTATTCAACCTAAGTCTCTTCATACTTTATTAGTAGACAACAGTGGCTCCTTTCCCATAACTCTAAAAACCCTAAAAATCTATGGATTTGCCTGGATTCATCTTGGTATATATGGGACCCACCACCCGCACCGACCTATCATTTTGAATGAAATAGATTCTACAATGGTTCATGTTTGGTTTCTATATAGCCGGAATGTGTATAGACATATACACATCCAAAGATAAGCGCACAATTGAGGGTTTGCAAAACACCCTTGGTTGCTAATGCATTCCCTACCATGTTGTGATAACTTTGCTAACAACATGAGTATTAGGAGTATGAGCAGACATGCAATTTGCAATTGTGGAATCTTTGTTCTAGCTGTGACTAGTTGATAGTTTGTATACCCTTTCAGCTATGCATTTGTTTAAATTTTTTTAACCTATCTTTAGCTTGCATCATGTGCTAGGCTCATTATAGTTGAGTTTGCCCATTACTTTGGGAACTGATAGAAACTCAAGCTTTCTATAAGTTCATGCTTTGTGTGTGTGTGTGTGTGTGTGTGTGTGTGTTTGTGTGTGCGCACGCGCACATGTGCATGCGTGTAAGCATGTAGTCATTCTTAGTCCTATCCTAGTCATAATGGAGTTGATGGTTGTTTAGTTGTGGTTGACATGTGCTTGTAGTTGCACTTTCTTTTTGGGGTGAATCTGGGGTCTACCCGGATTCGTCCCCGTACATATGTTTGTCATTCTAGCAGACATGCAGTTTTCACTTGTAGAATCTTCATCCGAGTTTCAACCAGTTAATAGGTGTGTATTTTCTGTTAACTAAGCATTTGCTTCAATTTTTCGTATCTTTAGCTTACATCATATGCTGGGCTTCATCCTGAGTGAGTTTGTCCATCGCTTCCACAAGTGATAGAAACTCACTTTGCAGAGCTTTCTCTGAGTTCGTGCTCATGGTGTGTATTGTAGAGTGCATGTATGTGAGCATCCATTCATTCTCAGGTACACCCCACTATTGAGCACTGATGACATTAATTGGGATTGTCATAGTTTTGATTGATATGCTGCATAATGGGATTGTCATAGTTTTAATTTGTGGTTGGTTACCGTGAGCTCATAGTGGCTCTTACTTTTGGGACTGAGTTTGGGATTTGCCTAGATTCATCCTGGTATACATGTACATTTCTATTCATGATGCTATGGAGTATCTATAATACAACAACATGCCACACTTAGAAGTTGATTGCTTTCACTCAATGAAAAGCAGTTGAAATGGGATGAAACATCTCTGATCAAGATGTATTGTAGAGGGAAACATGAGCTTGCTGAGGACTAATGTGCTTGCAAAATTGGTTTGATGCGTTTCAATTAATTTTTTTCTGAAGATTCATTTATGATTTTTCTTTGTTCTTATTTTGATACTAATCTCTGTTGCATGTGCCTGACAGCTGATGAAGTTTTGATCATAAAAAGTCTGATTCACAGGGACTTCAACACTATGATCAAAGTAAATTGTCTTTCCTTGAACCAAGATTCTTTATTAGTCTGATGTTTAACATTAGGCAGGGGAAATACCTTTTTTAGTCTTATGTGGAGTTTGTGTTAGAACTTGTTTCATGTGTTTACAGGATCTTCCCAATCCAGTCTATCTCTTCCAAGGAGTAGTATTTCGACGTGGTGCAAAAGGCACAGGTGTTAAGTCTATAGAATTGGCTCTATCAATGTGTGACAAAGTAGATATTTATGGGTTCACAGTTGATCCTGGCTATACTGAATGGTATCTCTCTCTCTCTTTCTCTTTTTCTCTCTCTGTTATAAACATAAACAGTCACGTGTCAAGAATATCAAATAATCTAGAGAGGTATATTGTGACATTAGGTAGAAGCATTCCATCTGGAGGGACCTCAAATTGGAAGCAAGTTGCAACTGAAGTTCATGTTGAGAAGGGTGGTTCTCTCCGCTAGAGAATGGGAGAAGCATCTATGTCGAGCAATAAGAAGAGGGTGCTTCTCCTCTTTCTGCGTATGGAGAGAAGGGAAATATTATCAGCATTCCTAGCCTATAGGAAGTGGTAAACAAGGAGTTGGAAGAGACCATTTTGGGTGGTCTCTATAGATCAGGGGATGTCTCCTGTGTGCACTCAGATTTTAGGAAAACTATCCTGTAAAACAATGCAGGACAAGAATTTCCATAATTTCATGTGGGTGAAACATGCAAAAAAGACAACCAAATGTGAAAACGAAAGATGCAGGAAAACAGACGTATATCGTAGTTCATACAGTTGCTTAGCCTAACGTTATCCATATAACACTGCAAAAAAGACTGCACATTGACATGCATTCCTCTCTAGTCGCTCATGAAGCCTGCCCCTAAAATCTGAACATTCAGTGCAGTATGGAGATCCCATATATATTGATAGCCGCTTGCCTTGGCCCTTACTATTGTATCCTCCCTATCGGTCTTCTTATCACAGGGGCAGAATCAATCAAAGTAGCAGCTGAATGAGCTATCCATCTCGTTCTCCTGTAACTACTGGATTAGTTTTTTGCTACAAACTCTGTTCCTGTTGTATGGGGAATCATTAATAGATGTGACCGCAGGATCATTGGATTCAATATCTAGTATGGGTTCTTCTCGTAGTGCTTTAAAGAATATCATAAAGAGGTTGAGCCACCTATTATTGAAGATCGCCACCTATTATTGAAGATCTAAGAGGGATGAAGGGTAAGCTTTCAATCCTTCTAATATATCGCTAACTGGCTACATTTCATCAAATAATGGGCATAGTTTAAAAAGTTGTTATCTTTTTAATTATTATAACTTGTAATTTTTAAATAATGAGAATACTGACCTATAGAATGCTTGAAGTGTTCAATATTAATTTTAAATCATCTGAAAAATCATGTGGGTGGAAAGGAAATCACATGTCCTGGTGCAAAGAAAATCAAATGTTTGCAGTCGCTTGTGAGCTGTCTATTCTAATGTATGTTATACATGATTTCAAAGCTGCAATGGTCCTCCAGATTGTTTGTGCACTTATTAGTTGTGTTGTTCCATATTTATGCCCTGTCTTATAATTCCAACTCAATGGACTTAACGATCAAGTTTTGGACTTATTGATTAAGTTTTCTTTATGCATATAAATTATGATTTACATCTGCATGTTTAACCATGCAGCTCTATTTCAGGATAAATCCTGGCAGCTCAGTTTGATTCAATATTTTTTTGCAGGACACGATATTTTTCATCACCTCGCAAAGGTCACAATCCGTTGCAAGGTCGTGCATACTATCAACTGCTTGAGTGTTTGGGAGTAAGTCTCTTGTATTCAACAATGCAAATTGTAATTTGACTTATTCATAAGCCTAAAAGTGGCTTTGTTTTCAATCAGTAATTAGTTATTCAAATTGTTGGTCCAGTTGGTTGTACTCCAGGTTTTCTGTAGCATCCTTTGGAAGTTTTGTTTTTGACTTAGAAAGTTAAACTTTGGGCCTGATTTTGTATGAAAGGTTATTCGAATCCATTCACCATTGCGAGATGAAAGAAAGCAGAATTGGGAAAGTGTTCCAAGCAGGCAGGCAATTCTTAGTGCACATCAGGTTGCATGGAAGTTGCGGAGACAGCCAGCTAATCATCCAGATAGTGTTGGACCTTTTAGTGCTTGCAAGGTTTGGGCTAGAGCAAAGGCTGAAAGGGGGCCACTATCTGGGTCTCCTGATATGAGCCGTCTTCGAAGAGAGTCAAATTACAGCAGATGGGAAAAATTGCAAATCAAAGATTTGCGGAAGGCAGCTCAAAGCCACCATAAAGCTTTGAAGAATACCAATCTGTATAAGCTGGATGGAAATAAGCTGGACGACCTTGTATGCATCAAGCAAAGAACATCTCGTTAGCAGAGTTAAGAGGATTGTGGATAAAACCGAAGGTTATTAGGTTTCTCGCAATATGGATATCAAAATGGTATATGCATCCTGCAGATAAATGGAACTATTACAAAAGGCTCTTATCGGATCCTTATGCGAAGACTTCAACATGGTGAATTCTGCTTTGTTCTGACATACAGAGAATCCTTTGAGGCATATGTGACTCGAGATCTCATGGTGTGTTTTGATTGAGCCCTTCTAATTCCAATGTCCTAAGCATGCAATTTAGTAAGTGCTGGTGGAGATGCGTATACCATTCCGCATCTGGTCCTCAAAGGCAGTTTTTGGCATCGTTTGTGTATCATGTGCTTCTGTAATTTTATCATCATCATCATCATTCTTAAGGCCCAGACTCACATTTTTAGTGTTCACAATCCTTATATTTTAGGCATAGTCAGGCTGACGGTTGCCAACAGGCTTCCTTTTCGATTTTTTTTCTCAGGAATCCTGATGACAATATAATCCCATATTATTTTTCTTCATGTATACCTAGCAGAATGATTAAATTTGATCATATTATTTACAAGGCAAATATTTAAAGCAATGGTCAAAGGTCGTTCGTGATGTCATGGAGTGAATTGATGCTCTCAAGATTGTCATGTCAATGATTGCATTTTTGCAATTATTATGTATGTTGCATTTGGATCGTAGGGCCACACTATGGATGGGTAGCAACTGATTGGCAAGGGGTTTTCCTCGTCATTCTTGTGCACTAGCTATGGAACCTTTGATTGATATTATAGTGTACTAGATCCATTTCATGTTCCTGTTTGTCCTGTTTGTACTAGATCCATTTCCATGTTCCTGGTTGTTCTGTTTTGTTTGGACTCCAGGTCTACTCCAGTTAGCGTGAACAGATGGGGTTGAGATGTGACTAAAATTAAGGGGATTGAGCACATGTTTGAAACTGAGAAGATTTTAGAGACATTTACTAGGGAGTGTTGTATTTAATTTTATGTCAACTTTGAGGCACATTATGCACTCTTTTCTTTTTTTTCCCCCTTTGCTTTTGGAGAAACACCGAAAGTAACTTACACTAATAGGAGCTCTGTACAAGAGTTACAATGAGATATGACAAAGCTGAAGGAAAGCATCCACATCTTCTAGACATTTCACATTCAAGTTGAAGCCTTACAGCAAGCATATCTTAGTGTTTTAACACGATCAAATTTGCAGAAAGTTATCTAGTACTGCTTGAGAGCCCTTTAGTGTCTCTTCGTAAGCAAGTTGAAATTGCAAAATTGAACCCTTTTTACACTCTTGATAACTGCACATGGGCTTCATATTATGTTTCAATGCAACTCAAGAGTGGAAAAAGAAGTGCTTTATATTGATCTTGTACAATACGAAAATAACATCTGGTAATGTAATGAATAGAGCTCACATTTTTGGTGAGCTCACACTTTTGGTGAGTTCACATGCACACTATACATGAAATAGGTGCTTCAACTTAATGATGCTCTTGAAGGTGGCCTTCATTTGTTGCAAGGAAGTTTCCTTCATCTCCTAAAGTTTGTTTTTTTTTTTTCAAACATGATCTTTTGGAGTGCCGTTGAATCCTTTTCCCACCATTCTCTTTCATGTTGGTGGGAAACTTGGTAGACTTGCCATCTCCTTGACTCATGATTTTGGCGGCTCTTTTCATCTTGCCGGTTTTCTTAGTAGTCTTTTGAGGTGGCATCAACATCAATGTGATGCTAAGTTTAATAACCTTACATCCATAAAGGTTCCAAGTTACATTCGTGTGACAGTGACCATAACTTTCGTAGCTTCGTAAGATTTCGTAAATATGTAGGTTGGAGCAGGCTTGAAAACTAACATGGCAGAGGGTAAGAGCTTTCCTTTTTCTTTAGTCATTCATCAGAGTTTTTTGCAATAAGCATCCCCAAGTAACAACAATATGAGCAAGTTACACACATCAACAAATCATAAGTAATACCAAAGGTGTGTAAAATCGATGAAAATGATCCAGCGGCATGGTTTAGCGGATGTGCCTTGTACTCTTAGGCAGATGGCTAGGGCTCAAGTCCCGCCTAGGGCTGGATGCCTCAAAGTTCCCCAAGATGGGTGCCTCTACCTTACGAGATTGGGTGTGTGCGTCTTTCTAATTCATTGTACCCACCTTGCTTTTTCCTTGGGATGGACATATCGTATCACCCTAGTGTGAGAAGACGGTACAAGCACACATTTTAGTAGTGAACACATGCAAAATAAATCAATATCACTCTTACTTGCTCATAGACAAGGGTAGCTCCATGAGATCAAGTAGGGGGAATGTTAGAAATGGAGTTTGTTTCTTCATACATGTGAATTATCTCTAGTTATGAGTAAAATTCTATCAAAGCCTCATCCCTCCTATTGGTTGAAGGCTTCCCTCTCTCTGTATAATAAGATATTTCCTAGTGCAAACGCATGGTATATTTCAATGTTTACATTTGTGCATATTAGCACATGCTCTCTCTCTCTCTATCTACTTTGAGCTTAGCAAGACTAATTTCATGCGATATCTTTGATTGTTGCTCACAGTATATCCAAGTGCTCTTCTACTTTGCCTTTGTCAATGAGCTCCTCCACTTCCATGTATGTTGCATCTGCACCATAAAAATATGAGCATGAACAATGTTCACTCTAGTGCTCCTTCATGAGAGATCCTTTTCCTTTCAATCAATTCATATCTTTTTTTGACAACACCATCTTGTCATCTTTCTTCATTCATTTTTATTATTGTGTGTGTGTGTGTGTGTGTGTGAGAGAGAGAGAGAGAGAGAGAGAGAGAGAGAGAGAGAGAGAGAGAGAGAGAGAGAGAGAGAGAGAGAGAGAGAGAGAGAGAGAGAGAGAGAGAGAGAGAGAGAGAGAGAGAGAGAGAGAGAGAGAGAGAGAGAGAGAGAGAGAGAGAGAGAGAGAGAGAGAGAGAGAGAGAGAGAGAGAGAGGGAGGGAGGGAGGGAGGGAGGGAGGGAGGGAGGGAGGGAAGGGGGGGGGGGAGGGAGGGAGGGGGGGGGGGGTAGGGAGGGAGGGGGGGGGGTAGGGAGGGGGGGGGGAGAGAGAGAGAGAGAGAGAGAGAGAGAGAGAGAGAGAGAGAGAGAGAGAGAGAGAGAGAGAGAGAGAGAGAGAGAGAGAGAGAGAGAGAGAGAGAGAGAGAGAGAGAGAGAGAGAGAGAGAGAGAGAGAGAGAGAGAGAGAGAGAGAGAGAGAGAGAGAGAGAGAGAGGACATGTCTATGGACTCTAGAAATTTCAAAATCTTAGAATTTTTGATCTTGAAAATCCCTTGGATAATGACTTTATTAGTGGCTTTTACTTAAAGTCGCTAACTTTGAAAGTGCTTCAATACTTGGCAAATTGCATAGGCTTTTGCTTCCCACACTACCACTTATGATACTTTCTTAAGGTGGATTGGATCTAACAAATAAATGTTGAATCCATTGGACATTGATATTAATATCATTGACAACATTATTGTCATGTGCTTATTTTTGAATATATTCCAATTCAAAACACCATCCATCTAATTCATCTAATTTTATTAGCCTCTTTCTAGTTTTTGGTAAGTTAACAAATTATGATATCATACCAATTTATTAGTTTGATCACTCAAACTATACCTAGGAGATGGTTTGCGACATGTTTCAGTAGTGTAAAATAGAGGAAGAACGTACCCTGTAAATCCTTGCTAAAATTGGATAAAGTAGAACTAAGTTTATTATTCGTGATGATTCAATAGTATTAAACATGAAAATGATTTAGGTCAAACACTTAATGCAAAACACAATGGAATATCACCTTTTGGTTATGATTTTGTAATTTGAGATATCAATTGATGCATAGAAATGCCAATGAGGTTCAGTTCATACTATAAGTTAATATGAAAATATATTTGACATTAATTTTGCCTCATTAAAAAACCGGTATTTCAAAGGTTATACACCATGTTTCGAAAGTGTGTGATCTTCTACTTTTTTTTTGGAGATTTAGAAATGTTTCATTTTGTCAAAAAGTCTCTACTTTTTTAAATAATTTCAATAAGTATGTATACTATAAGGGATCTGAAAAAAATGGGGAAAATTG
>CM035434.1:98640924-98680924 GCA_020310875.1 Ceratopteris richardii
CTCCTGCACATGTTTTTTGGGTATTGATAGTGGTTCCACACATCACATGAATAGCCAAAAGGATCTATTTCACTTTGGACTCTAAAGGATCAATGTGACTTTTGGCAACAATGAACAATGCTATGTTGAGGATATAGTTACGATTCTATTTATTTCTCCAAATGGTGAATCAAAGAATCTCTTATATGTGTTGTATGTTCCTAAGGTAAAGGGAAATCTTCTATCTGTAACTAACATTATAGATATGTGAAATAATGCTGCTTTCTTCACAATATAGACTAAAATTGTAGATAGTTCTTGCAAAGTTATAGGTAAAGATAGAAGAAATAAAACCCCTATAATCTCAATGCTCTTGCAATCATTACTAATACGTACATAGCACAACTTTGGCATGAGAGCTTTGGGCATATTGGGTATGTAGTGCTAACATTCACATTGTAGCGGAGTATTGTACAATCCTTATATGTTTCGAAGATCCTCTTTTCATTTAGCTTGTATTAGGTTCTACCGACATTATGTATATCACCCATGGATGGCAACACTGTTGATGAGTATATGAGTGTTGAGGTTTATAGTTTATCTTTTGCATCATGTGTGACAATCAATAGTATGTCATCTTTTGCTTACGAATTCCTCTTGCCTGGACCAACTTTCGCTCCTACCCCTTTGACCAATTTCATCCACGAGATCCTACTCCCTCTTCCCCGTGCTTCACTATTAATCTTGAAGCGTAGGTGGGGGTCAACAAACTATCCCTAGGAAAGGTGCCCAACATGCAAACGATGCTCACTAGATAGGGATGATGCACCCTTAGGGCCCTATCCAACCCTATGCTCATTCCTTATTGCGACTCCCTTTCCCTCCGACATTGCATCAGTGGAGAATTCCATCATTGTATCTTGCTTATAGTAATATAAATTTTGATTCCTTGTGTTATCTCTTTTCTACTAGTTTTTGAATTAGATTCTACTATACTTTATCATCTCATATTTTTTTAAAAATATTTTCACAAGAAGCACTCCAACATAGATAATGAAGTTTCACAATAGTGAGGTACTTTTTCAAGATGAAGGAGGTTGATAATAAGATCAATGAGGTCAATTAGTTCGTGCTTATTTCTAATCACATTTGGATTTTATTTGCAAGACATGTTCTTTATCTATTACATTGTAAGGTAGTTGATTAGAATATTAATAAATCCATTCTTACTTAAAGCTATTGTTTCTTCTTATATTACTATCGTAATAATATCTTCATTTATAAACAAAATATGTAAGACAAAATACTATATTTTTTTCATGTGAATTTACTTTTGATAAGGATGCATTCCTATAAAATAAGCTTCAAACAATCAAATGCAAATACATCAATAATTCTCTAGGAAATTCACCCTTTGAAGTTGAAAGGTTCAAGTTACACTAGAATAGAGGGGATAATCAAGAATAGTTATGTATTTATAGTTATTTTTTCATTACATCCTGAATAGAAGTTACATGAGTGTGGCGCTTCAAAAAGCATGTGATTACAAAAAATTGCTTTATTTACAAAATCATTGCTTTTTAATAAATCCATTATTTTTACAAAAATGTTGCTTTCTAAGGTGATCAATTATTTTACAAAAAATAACAAAAATACTAGCTTCTAAATATTCTTCTAAATATCTTAAAAAATATCTAAATAAGTCCACCTACATTCACACCCTCATGAGTCTTTGCCTGCTAAATCAATATAGAAATCACATTAAAAACCTCAAGACATTGAAATCTATTGATATATTTAGGTACTCATGTGTCTGAACACACTAGGACCACTGAGGCACTTTTTCTCTCTTTAGGAGATCTTTTTCTCTTGACTTGTATATATGCTTATAATCCTAATGGTAATACATTCAGTATTGTGTGTTGTTCTCCAAGGTTGTTCTTCTCCTTATGCTATTCACGTGCTTCCGCAAACCTCGAACTCCAACAATTGGTATTAGAGCAGGTCGTTGCTTCATCTAGGGCATCATCGACACCCCTCCGATCACAGTCCCAGAATCGCATGAACTTTGGTGAGCATATTCATGGTGATTAGGAGATTAAAACAACTTCGCTTTGTGATGCCAAAATCATGATATGAGCTTGTTTTGGCCTCCGAATGCACTATCGTAGTGCCTATGCAAGCAATTTCATCTTTTTTTTGCCAAAGATATTTATAGATTTTGGTTTGCCAGTATAAGTGTCTGGAAGTTTGCTATAGGTTTGGTAGAACTCGATACGGTAGTTTGTGTTCAACTTTTTGAGATAAAATCATTTTTCCCCATCAGGGTATTTTAGTTAGTGGCGATGGCTAAAAGTAGTGATGTATTCAGTATCTTGGTTGTTGAGGATAAGTTGGACAGTACCAAGTACCCATTATGGGCTTATATGATGCATCATTTATTAGTTGCAAAAGGACTTGGAATATTGTGCACACTATTGAAAAATGTCCTATTACACCTACAAATGTAGTTACTGAAGCTGATGTAGATTGTGCTGAAGATGATGATATTCTTCATGTTCCTATTCATGTTGCAGTTCTTACTACATCTACTATAGAGCAAATTTGTTGGGATGATAAAGATGCTTAGGCACATGCGTTGATAGCCTTGTCTATCAAACGTGCCATTATTACTCACATTCGCTCTTGCAGAACAACTAAGGATGCTTGGGATACACTTACCACTTTATACGAGGCAAGAAATGAGGCTCGTGTTGCTTACCTTCGAAAATAGTTGGAGAGTGAGCACATGAACGAAGGAGATTCCATGGAAAATTTTTTGACAAAGATCAAAGATTTGAAGGAATAGTTGATTTCTACTGATGAAGTCTTGCTTGATAGTCCACTTGTGTAGACTGTTCTGAACAATTTTCCCAATTCATATTAGAGTTTTGCTTCTACTCTTTGTTTGATGATGAAAGGTAATCCAAATGCCTTAACATTTGAGGAGTTTGTCTCTGTTCTATTGAAAGAAGATCAATCTAGGTAGAACAAGTCCATTATGCATGTTACAGATCAAGCTTTCTTGGCTAGTCAGAAGGGCAAAGGTAAATGGAGCTCTTCTACTAGTAAGCAAAAATCTACTAATTCTACATAATCAAAGAAGGATGATAGAGACGAGAAGAAAACAAAAAAGTAGAAAATTTTGCAAATACTGTAAAGGAAATGATCATGTCATAAAGAGTTGTCCAAAACTTTTTGCTATAGAGGCAAGGAAGAATGAGGCTAGAATGGTTGTTCCAGAGGCCTCTAGACCAAAAATAGAGTCTACTAATCTTGTGCACAATGAAGAATGGGCATTTACCACTATTTGCAGTTATGACCCATCTTCTCATGAACAATGTATGTCTGTAATAGACTCAGATGTTTGGCACTTTGATAGTAGGGCAACCAAACATATTACCTCATAGGGCAGTTACTTCACTTCACTCGAGCTTGCCCCTATAGGGAATACTATCACATGTGCCAATAGCTCCTCTTATTCTGTCATGGGAGTTGGTAAGATCATTATGAATACTACTGATGGTAGTTCTTTTACATTATTGGATGCTTTATTTGTGCCAGGGATCAAGAAGAATCTGCTATCAGTTTCAACTTTAACCAAGATTGGCTTGGTCGTGAAATTTGTTGATGATGGATGTACAATTCATGATTTGTCAAATGGTGATTGATGGAGAGTATTAATATCCAAAAGAACAAGTTATCCTTGATGTTAGAGCACCTCTATATCAAGAACAACTCAAAACCTCAACCAAGTTTGGAAGACCAATGCCAAATTATCAAAATTTGAACTAACTGTGAAGAAACAGATTATTCAGAAAAGTCTGTTGCACTTAATTCACTCATTGACTAATCAAATGTGTAAAGTTTTCAATGAAACTTTATGCAAGGTGTCTCCAAAAGCTTTTGCACTTTATATAAGTTAAATCTCTCCAAAAGATTCAGTACATCTTGAGATTTACTCGAAACAATGTACCTATGTCTGAAACTGTTCTTCTGTATAGTCGACTTTGACACCTGCAACTTCTAATGCATGGTTCTCCCAAAATAGAACCCGTTTATTCAAATGCTTTTAGCCGCAAGTAGGTTACCTTTCAAATTAAATAATGAGTGCTTAGTTGCTCAAAAATTTACATTGTATAGGGAGATTTGATCAGAACATTGACCACCGGGATTGTGCCTATTCATGCCTTCACTTCTTCACATTTACACATGTAAATGTTCCTGTCTTCAATTCTCCCAAGCTGATTACAATTAGACTCACAAATTTTGACCATAGATGCATTAACTATGGGCTTAGATATCTATAAAGGGATTTATGAAATGATCAAGCACAGAAAGAGAAATGGAGAAAAGTTCACAACTCAGATTCCAGAAGTTCTTCTATTCTCATGAAAACAACTAATTTGATGAATCTCATTCATTCATTCATCACATACATTCTTCTTCTACTAATCTATACTTGGTCTATATCTCTCCTCTCATTTTGTCCCGACTCTATACTTGTATATATAGGCATATATGTACGAACTCATCACCATTACAAAGGTATAAGTGAACTAGTTTTAAGCTTAATGTACATGTATATACAAGTCTTCATCTTCTGACCATGCACTAATCTTCAAGCTTCAGAATTTGATCTTTGCTTTATTATTTGACTTCAATCATTGTCCAAATCATCAATTGTTGATTGTCCTGCACCAACAACTCCCCCTCAATCATCAATTGTGATTTTTTCCATCTTCTTTATACCTTCCATGTCTTTGAACCTCTGTAACTTAGGTCCATCCAAGCTTTTGGTTAACATGTCTGCAATCTGATCTTTTGTTGAAGTATGTATGGATTCAATTTCTTTATCAATCACCTTCTCTCTCAATAAATGATATTGAATCACAATATGTTTAGTCTTGGCATGAGAAACAGGGTTAGCAACTAGATACAATGAACTCATAGTATCTCCATGAATAGTGGGTGTACTATGAATGATGTCAAAAATCTTCATGAGAGTTTTTAACCATATAACCTCCTTTGCAGCTTGAACCATACCTTTATACTCTGCTTCTGTGGATGACAAAACAACCGTATGTCGCTTCTTAGAACACCAAGATATTAATTTATCTCCCACATAACATAGATATCCATATGTTGATCTCCTATCATCAAGATTACCTACCCAATCTGTATCACTATATATCTTGATATTTGTATCTGATGTGAATCCATAATACAAACCTTCTTTGAGTGTACCGTTAATGTATCTTAGCACCCTTTGTCATGCAATCCAATGTTCTTTCCTAGGACAATGCATGAATTGAGATAATACTCCAATTGCATAGGACAAATCAGGCCTAGTTAATGTAGCATAGATTAAACTACCAACCAGAATTTGATATAGCTTCATGTCCTTGAAATCTTCTCCTCCATATCTACTCAATTTATGATTCACCTCCATTGCAGTAGGTGCTACCCTGCAATCTTCCATTTTAAACTTGATTAGCAAGTTCTTCAAATACCTTTCTTGAGTTACATATAGTCCATGTTGAGTATATGAAATCTCCATGCCCAAGAAATATGACAAGTCTCCCAAGTCACTAATCTTGAACTCTTTCTCCATTTGCTTCTTAAAACTTTGTATACCCTTCTCATCTGTACTTCTAAGAATTATGTCATCAACATATATGCAAATGTAAATGAACTCATCATCACTTGCTTTAACAAGCAAGCTACTATCAGCCTTAGACACTTGGAAACCAAGATCCTTCAAGAACTTCATAAGTCTATAATTCCATGCCCTTGGGGCCTGCTTCAAACCATACAAAGCTCTCTTGAGCTTACATACATACTCTGGATACCTTTTATCCTTGAAACGTTCTGGTTCTTCCATGAAAACATGATACGAAATGTAACCATTTAGAAAATTCTTCACATCTAATTGACATAGCTTCCAACCTTTACATGCAGCAATAGCAATGAGAGTCCTTATATTTGTCATCTTTGCCACATGACTATAAGTCTCATCATAATCTATACCATGTGTCTGAGCATACCCTTTCACAACAAGTCTTGCTTTATATCTAGACACACTTCCATCTGCATACCTCTTTGTCTTGTAGACCCATTTGCATCCAATGATCTTCTGACTATTTGGTTTAGGAACCAAATCCCAAGTCTCATTTTCCATCAATGCATCATAATCATCCTGCATAGCTTTCTCCCAATTTTCCTTACCTTTTGCCTCTTCATATGAAGAAAGATCTTCCTCTGCTTTCACCATATAAGCATAATCTTTAGTGGTAAAAAATGAAGTTAGCTATACCTTGTAGGTTGCCATTTGTGCCGTGATGACCTTCTGAGTTCTCCACTTCTTGACGTTTCTAGTTCATCACATTCTGGATCACACTTTGGCATTTCTTGAACTTCAACTAGTGCTTCATTTTTCTCTTCTTCATAAAATATTTGAACCTTTTGTTTACCTTTCTTCTTGTTCAATGTTTCTTCATCACCTGCATAAACATTAATGTTACCTGCATACCAAGTACCTTGCTCATCAAATGTAACATCCTTTGACACAAGTAATTGCTTTGCGGATGGACTCCACAACCTATAACCCATCTGCTTATCATCATAACCAATGAACACATACTTTTCAGCTTTAGGTTGCAATTTATGCCTCAACTGAGATGGCATATATGCATAAGCCAAACATCCAAACACTTTACAATGATCTAAGGTAGGTCTCTTACCCCACCATGCTTCATATGGTATCATACCCTGCAAAGCTTTACATGGTAGCCTATTAACCAAGTATGTGGCTGTATTTACAACCTCAACCCACAAATAATTAGGACAATTTTTTTCCTTCATCATTGACCTTGCAAATTCAACAAGAGTTCTATTTCTCCTTCTACTACACCATTTTGTTGAGGAGAGTACCTGCATGTAACTTCCCTTTTTATACTTGCCTTCCATAAGTAGTCACTGAACTCATTAGAGAAATACTCTCCCCCTCCATCTGACCTTAGTCTCTTCAATTTTTGTCTCGAAACTCTTTCTGTATACACATGATAATGTTTAAATGTATTGAACACCTCTGATTTATCTTTGATCACATATGTGGTGATCCACCTGGTAGCATCATCAACATAAATCACATAATACCTTGAACCATTAATGCTAAAGTCCTTTGATGGTCCCCACACATCTGTATGCACCAATTCAAGCTTTTTTGAATACATGAAACCATGCTTATTATATGATTGCTTATGAGCCTTACCTAATTGACATGCTTAACATCTGTATGTCATGTGTTGGCCTACCACATTAGGTAATCCAAGCATTGAACCACTATTAATCATATCCTTAATATCTCTTTCATCGAAATGTCCAAGCCCTTTATGCCAAAGATGTAACTCAGAGATCTTATGTCCTCCATAAGTGAACAAGGCATGACCAACATTGCCTTGAATCTTTAATGTGAATAGCCTTCCTTCTTTCTTTCTTGAAACAATTTATTTATATCCATTGCTAGGCTCTTCCACACCATCATTCGTGAACCTTACTTCATAACCTTTCTCTACAATTTGCCCTACACTTATCAGATTCTTTGGAATTGTAGGAACATACAGAACCTTACTCAAAAGAGTGCTTCCATCCTTGGCCTTTACTGATCCAATGGACTTCACATTGTGATTTGTGTTATCACCTGTTTGACCTACACGATTACTCACCTTATTCTCCAAATCAATCATCAAAGCTATGTTACCACTCAGGTGATTGCTACACCCTGAGTCTATGTAGAAGACTCTTTGATCTTCACTTTGTCTTTCACAAGTTGCATCCATAATTGAGGTTGAATCGTCTTTCTGATTTGAATCATAGTTGTAGTAGGTATTATTGTAGGATTGACTTTGGAAGCCTCAACACGCATTTCTTCCAAAGAAACCTCTACTACCTCTACCTCTGAGTTTGCCTCTTTGATTTCTATTACCTCTTCCTCTTGAATTAAAGTTTTGATTGTATCCTCCACCATTCTGATTATTATGCCAACATTCATGAGCTAAATGATTAGTCTTACCACAAATCCAACAAGCTTTGAGACCATCTATTGCTTCTTCCTCTTTCTCTTCCTTTGCCACCTCCTCTTCCTCTTAGGAAGTTAGCTTGACTAGCAGTGCCTTGATGTTCATTCAAATGTTGCTTGCATTTGTTAATCTTCTTCTTGTCCTTCGAATAGATTTCTTGACTTGTACTTTTATCAACATCACCTTTGACATCCTGCTCAAAGGTTAGCATGTGTCCTATCAATTGAATCAAATAAGGAGTGAAATGATCTAGTGACAATTCAATGGATCGAATGAAAGGCTTCCACTTCTCATCTCCTCTCAAACCTGTGAGAATTTGTCTTACCATTTTTTCCTCTTCAATATCTTCATCGAATGCTCCTAATGCATCTGCAATGTCTTTCATCCTCGCTACATAATCAGAAATAGATTGAGAAGCTTTCTTTTTAAATGTGGTGAACTCTGCCATAAAGATGCCTTCCTTGACTTTATAGTGTTTTGGAAATGCTCCTCCAAAGCATTCCATATGTCACTTGCACTTTCAAGTCCTCTAATGTGAGGTAGCAAATAATCATTGACTCCCATGTAGATAATGCTCCTTGCTTGAACATCCTTCTTCATCCATGTCTTCAAATCTGAGAGCTCTTCCCTAGTTGGAACACTAGGATCTCTAAATTCTGGTTTCTCTTCTTCACATGTGATGTATCCTATCAGATCTTTGCTCATGACATGAGCTTCCATCCTCATTGACCAAGGAGGATAGTTTTCTCTATCCAATTTCTCTATCTAAAGAGAATCTCCCATCTTTTCTTCACTTGTGCAATAAATTCTTCAAGCTTTGTGAATAATGAATGTATGCCTCCTTCTCTAGCTTTTACTTCAAAATTTTCACCTTTTGAATCTTCAAAGATGAATTTCTGTATATCTGCAACAGTCGGGGTCCTCCTTTCTTCAAATTTGATGCATCCTGCTCTGATACCACTGATGGAGAGTGTTAATCTCCAAAAGAACAAGTTATCCTTGATGTTAGAGCACCTCCATATCAACAAAAACTCAAAAGCTCAACTAATTTTGGAAGATCAATGCCAAATTATCAAAATTTGAACTAACTGTGAAGAAACTGATTATTCAGAAATGTCTGTTGCACTTAATTCACTCATTGATTGATCAAATGTGTAAATTTTTCAATGAAACTTTATAGAAGATGTCCAATAAAGTTTCCGCACCTTCTCCAAGTTAAATCTCTCCAAAAGATTTAGTAGATCTTGAGATTCACTCCAAACAATGTACCTATGTTTGAAATTGTTCTTTTGGGGACTTTGACACCTGCAACTTCTAATGCATGGTTCTCCCAAACTAGAACCTTTTTATTCAAATTCTTTTAGCCACAAGTAGCTTACCTTTCAACTTAAATAATGAGTGCTTACTTGCTCAAAACTTTACACTGTAGAGGGAGATTCGATCAAAACATTGACCACCAAGATTGCAGTTGTTCATGCCTTCACTTCTTCACATTTACACATGTAAATGTTATTGTCTTCAATTCTCTTAGCCTGATTACAATTAGAATTTCAAATTTTGACCATAGATGCATTAACTATGGACTTAGACATCTACAAAAGGATTTATGAAATGATCAAGCACAGGAAGAGAAATGGAGAAATGTTTTGCAACTCAGATTTCATAAGTTTTCTTCTATTCTCATGAAAACAACTAATTTGATGAATCTCATTCATTCATCACATATATTCTTCTTCTAATCATCTATACGTGGTCTATATCTCTCCTCTCATTTTGTCCTAACTCTATACTTGTATATGTAGGCATATATGTACAAACTTGTCACCATTACAAAGATATAAGTGAGCTGATTTTAAGCTTAATGTACATGTATATACAAGTCTTCATATTCTAACCATGCACTAATCTTCAAGCTTCAGAATTTGATCTTTGCTTTATTATTTGACTTCAATCCTTGTCCAAATCATCAATTTTTGATTGTCCTACACCAACAATGATGTCATTATTACTTTTGGCATTATATGTAATCGGCTTTATAAGATCATAGACTATGAAAAATCTATGAATGATTCACCATGTGTAGTACATGATTCTCAGGCTTTGATAGATGCAAAGCTTTGGCATGCATGCTTTGGTCATTTGAATTTTGCTAGTTTGCTACACCTATAGAAATATGAAATGGTGTCCTCTCTGCCCAAACTTGAGGCACTTGTTTAACATGTCTGTGAAGGTTGTATTTTGGGCAAAATATAGTGCTCCTCATTCCCAAAAGATGGTTTAGTTTGAGCTAGTCAAACATTGCAGTGATGTCTATGGTCCTATGCAAACATCCTCCTTTGGAAACTATCTTTACGTCGTGACTTTCATTGATGATTTTTCCATGCATGCATGGGTATATCCATTGAAAGAAAAGTCAGAAGTGTTTATGTGCTTCAAACAATTTCTGGTTTTGGTTGAAAACCTATCATCATGTAAAATGGGCACCCTCTGTTCTGATATAGGGGGGAATATATGACTTCTGATGCATTTCTGGCTGCACGTGGGATAAAATATCAGTGTGCAATGACATATACACCTCAAGAAAATGGAGTTGCTAAACAAAAGAACATGTCACTAATGGAGATGGTGAGGTGTATGGTCAAGAGTCAAAATTTACCACAATTTCTGGCTTGAGGATGTTATGTGTGGAGCATATGTACTTAATAGGTATCCCACTAAAGCATTATAGTCTATCACTCCATATGAGGCTTGGCGTAGCTGCAAGCCATCTGTTGCTCACCTACATGTTTTTGGTTATCTGGCATATGCATTAGTGCCTGAACAACAAGGCAGGAAATCAAATGATAAGCAGTGAAATGTATTTTTGTTGGATAGAGTTATGAAAGCAAAGGCTATCGTCTGTATCATCCATAGAGTAAACACATTTTGGTTAGCCGTGATGTTGCTTTTGAGGAAGATGCTATTCAGCCATTACTTTCATGTTCTAAGGAAACATCAGTTAGCTCCAAAGACATGTATGACACTTTGGTGCCTCTTTTTACAGGTGGTCAATCTAGTGCTAGTCTTAATGAGGCAACTTCTCAACCTTTATAGGTTTCATGTGATGATGCAGATCATTCCATTTCTTATGCAGATTTACATGATGCGCTTGTTGATGAGAGAATTGGTATTGAGGAGGCAAAAACTATTCCAAAATGGATGGTGAATACTTCGTGTGATAGCAAATTAGATGCACCTCTATCATATCATACTCATTCAGGCTCTCATAGTGCCTCTTTTGCATCAAATTGATATGCTATGGCTGCCTCTAGTCTTTGTGATGAGAATGAGCATGTTTCATTTGATGACACACAAAATTTTAAAAATTGGATGGTTGGTATGCAATCAGAATATGATGTTATCATGAAAAATGGTACTTGGTCTTTATGTGACTTGCCTCCTGGCAAGAAGGCCATTGGCACTAAGTGGGTATACAAGTTGAAGCATAAACTTGATGGAACAATTGACATGTATAAGGCTAGGCTTGTTGCAAAGGGTTATGCTCAAGAAAGAGGCATTGATTTTGATGAGACCTTTGCTCCTACATGCCAAATGACAACTGTTCATAGCATTTGTGCACTTGCATCTCATAATGGTTGGAATGTACATCAGTTGGACACTAAACCTGCATTTCTGAATGGTGACTTGCATGAAGAAGTGTATGTTTTTCATGTAGAGAGTACACGCCCAGAAGCAAAATGAAAAGAAGAGTGTACTCACAAAAGAAAGAGTGTGAAGTTATATCTAGAAAGAAGATTAAAGTAGTACTTCTTCTGTGATAGGAATATAACTTCTTTTGTTTGCCAAACCTCCATATCTAAGAAGTAGTAAAGTAGTCCAAGATCGATCATAGACAAGATCAAACATAGAGGACGATGATGGCGACTAAGGACTCATTCTGATAGATGTATAAGTTTGCATCAACACTGCTTCTTTGGAATTCTTTATCTTTGAAGAAGTTGTGAATATTTTCATACCAGGCCCTGGGAGCTTGCTTAAGTCCATAAAGTGCTTTGTGAAGCTTGTAGACTTGATCTTCCTTTCCTTTGACCTTGAAACCTTCAAGTTGGTTAACATGTAGTTCTTCTTGAGGATCCCCATTGAGGAAAGCACTTTTGATGTCCAGTTGGTAGATGGGCCACTTGAAATGTGCATTTAGTGCTAGAATGATCCTTATGGTGGTAAACCTTGGACAAATGTTTCTTCATAGTCAATGCGATGATGTTGCTATTATCATTTGGCTGCTAGTCTTGCATTATACTTATCTAATGTGCCATCTGATTTGTACTTAACTTTATAGAGCCAGTGAACTTCTATGACTTGATGATTTGTGGGATTAGGAACAAGGGTCCAAGTCTAGTTCTTGTTGATTGCATCCATTTCCACTTGCATAGCTTCTTCCCACTCACATTGGCCTTGAGCTTCTTTGTATTTGGAAGGCTCTAGAATTATAACTATATATATATATATATATATATATATATATATATATATATATATATATATATATATATATATATATATATATATATATATATATATATATATATATATACACACACACACACACACACACACATATATATATATATATATTATCTTTTTTTGAAATTTGAAATTTTTTTATTTGTTTAGAAAAAGTTGACATACCTCTTCCCAAGTTAGAACTTGACCTTTGTTATACAGAGTGGTCACAAATGTTTCATAGGACCTAGGAAGCTTGTTGAGCAATCTGATAGCCATGTCTTCACTTGAAATTTTTCATCCACAAAGTACTAACTTGCATTCATAATCTTCAAACGGGATGATCACTTTTGTGATGGTGTCTTGAGGACATATAGTGAGATTGTGAAACTCAGCTTCTAGAGTATAAATCTTAGAAGGTGTTTTATCTTCATATAGATTGGCTAAAGTATCCCAAGCTTCTTTTGACGTCTTACATGTAGTGATGTGATCCTTTTTCAATTTATCACATATGAAGAGAAGTTGCCCTCATGCCCTTTTATCTTTAATGTTCCACATATTCCAAGATCTTAGGTCACTATCGTTATCTGGCTCTCGTTTAGTATCGTCGACTACCTCATACAATAGGTTTATATAGAGATAGGCCCTAATTGTATCCTTCCATAGGTTGTAATTATGCCATTTAGCTTTTCATCTTTTGGCATGAATATTGGCATAAAGGAGGGTAAACATAATTGACTTGAGGATGTTGCATTTGAAATCGTCGCCATTATCGCTGTTGAAATGAAGTTACCACACTTGCGATAAAAATTGGTTCACAAAATTGAGTTGGGGTAGGGGTGGGGGCTTAGAGTAGCCCTACAATTGCACCAAAATTGAAGTAGACACCTTGGAGAGGGGGGGCTTAGAGTAACCCTATGCTTGCACAAAATCAAGACGAGTTGACGTGTGAGGAGGGCTTAGAGTAGCCCATTGCACAAAGAAAGTCACACTTGGGGGCTTAGAGTAGCCTCTCAAGGCATAGACACAATATTTTTCTTATTGATAATGTTTGTTGTACAATGATGGGGCACATAGTGCCAAAGGGAGTCCGCAAGAGAGAATTGAAACCCTTGGAGAATACAAATGATCTCTTGAAAGCAAGGGCCGATGCTTTGATTATAAATTACAACAATATGTTCAATGTGTACCAAGATTGTGTAGTAATTGGAGGGTTATATGGCAAGAGATGATAATGAAAAAAAAACTTAGATTGGATCGTAGCGTCAAAAAAGAATACTCAAAGAGGTATCTGAAAATGTATTGTGGAGAAAGATTTTTTTTTTTTGGTCTCGTAAAAAATACATATGTGAGCACATATGAAAATATTAGATACCATGAATGTCATAAAAAAATATAATAATGAAATAAAAATCTAGAGAGAGAATCTAACTTGGCAAAAATCTAGGCACCGTATATCAGTCCTATGTGGCCACTTCAATGGAATATCTAGATTTGTGATCGAATTGGAGAACCCAAGAATATCAATGCATTCAGTATGGCTAGATGGTCAGGCTTCATTTAAAGAAGAGTACTGAGGTCGTATGTGAAATTGGCATACACATGACAGAGCTGCTTATGTCATATCATTGGATTTGTCATCTTGCACTTAAAGAACCATACTAAGTTAGTATGGTGCACAGATAAATGGCGATGTTGTTGACAAGATGCTTCAAGTAGTCCGAGCCCGCGTAGCCTAATGGCTAATGCCTTGAAGCTGTAGGAGGATGTCCTGAGTTCAAGTCTTGGTTGGACATGTCCATGAGTCTTTCATGAGGGGTGCCTCTACCTTAAGAGGTTGGGTGTGTGAGTGTGTATTTCCACTTCATTGTACTTTCAAAAAAAAAAGATGCTTCAAGTACATCAGATGCAAAAGTGATAACTCAAATGCAAAACAAGATCCCACCTTTCAGAAATTAAACTCGTTCGAGATCTCTCTGATGGATGTCAACCATTACTTCGACTCTGATCCTACCAAGCTTGTAGATTAGATGCCCAGTAGTCATAGAATTTCCAGAATTGACATGACCAATGACAACAATGTTGATGTGTGTCTGACTGCTACAAATGTTGACGAGCTTCTGCTGAACGTATGGGTAGCTGAAAAACCCATCGAAAGATTGGACACTAGGATGAAGATGTTTCTTTACCCATGGCTGAGTGCTATAGAGAGGAAGCTTGATGTCTCTATAGACGTGATGATCGGTCAGGTAATGGGTTGAAGCTCGGTGCCACACAAGAACACATAGAATGCTTTGATTTTGTTAACACACATAGAATGCTCTGATCTTGCCTATTAGCAAATGGGCATAGAGAGTTGCCTGACAAATTGGGATTTCTCTCTCTAATCGGAGAGGAGTTGATGGGTCCTGTGTGTTTTCTTTAATAAGGAATAGGTTGTGTAGAGCACTCAGAACATATAAAATCGAGGTGATGCACTGTAATTGATCATGAGCTAAGCAGCTATACATAGCTCTTGGGAGGAATAGACAACATAAAAACTAAAAAGAGATATGCATACATACACAAACAATGGTGAATCCATATGCCATGCGAGAAAAGACATCAAAATAGTGTTTATAAACGCTATCAATGATTAGAACCATTATCAACTTTTCATAACTGTGCTTCAAAATGGAAAATTATCACTCTATCCATGGAGGGTGGGAGGGAGGGTGTTGGAGAATTCCTCTCCTACTCGCAGCGGAAAGTGTAGAAGACCTTCTCATGATCAAGACTCTTGCCAACAGCAGAACCTTCAAATGAAAAATGGTACCAACTGAAATATCCAATGAACTTGAAACTTTGGTCAATCAAACTAGACACCTAGAGCTTTCAAATGAGATATCAAACACTCAATTTGGAGTAGAGTTGAGTTGGCAACTCTTTGATACAAAACAGGCTACCTGTCCACTCAGTTAGGCTGAAAACTGGACTTCACTAAAACCTGAATAACTCACATACCATAACGAATTTGATAAAATTGTTCTAGACAGAGGAAGTAATTGAGATAAGCTTTACAATGAATGTTTAAACACTAAAATTGGATACATATGTTGAGAGATATGACTCTCACAAGTAGACTACCCAGAAATGGGTGTGTGGCTGGACATACTCTATGAGAGTGAACTGAACGAAATGACTCAAAACAAATGAAGTAGCTACAAGGGGGCTTCCACACCTTCTTCCTCTATCCTTGAGTGTCATCCCTTGCTTCTTTGAGTTTGAGAGCTCTTCTCCATCATTTCTCCACTACTTTGGACAGCGACTCCTCTTACAGTTCAGTTTTTGGATTTGATTCTCTTTTGGCCTCCACCACTTGCTGAAGTAAATGCTGCTATTTTTCATTTTTGTATTTTCCTTCTACTTGAAGAAAATCCTTTTTGCAAAAATATATACGAGCTTACTTCTTTATTTTTAACAAGGGGAAAATGGGAAATATAGGTGAAAGAGAAGGGTGGGAGGGTGGGAAAATGGGCAAAATGTAACCCAAGGGGAGCATAAACGGATGGCAAAGAGGCCTCTTCCAATGAATGGAGAGCCACGCCACCAAGCTCTACTAGCATCACCACCAAAACAACCACCAAAATCATTGACAAGACCTCCACCTAATGTTCTCATACCATGTAGATAGTACACATGTGGAAGCAAAATGAAAAGAAGAGTGTAATCACAAAAGAAAGAGTGTGAGAGACTCATAGTGAGTAGACCAAGAAATGGGTAAACTCACATGGATTAGAAATGAGCTTGCCAAGAGCGTGGAGTAGGCTCCTCAAGCTTCTAACCAAGTACAAATGGGGGAGAGGCCCTCCTTATATAGATTTGGGAGGGGCTCTCCAAAGTACATCTCATGTGGGGTAATTCCCCTCAAAGGAGAATGAATACAATGCTAGAAGCAAATGGCAAGGTACTTAAATACAAAAGAGATACAATATAAGATTGAAATAAATTGGAAATGGAATGCCTCCTAGATACAAAATGGAGATGTACTCATGTGGATACAAATGTAGATGATGTAGGAGCAATCATGTTGTCAACATTTCAGCCCCATGGCTTTGTGCAAAAGGGCATGAAAACCAAGTGTGCACGTTGAAAAAGGAATTATATGGTTTGAAGTAAGCACCATGTGCTTGGTATGAAAAGATACATGCCTACCTGATTGCACATGGTTTTGAGAACAGTCCAATTGAGAGCACCTTATATGTTAAGCGTGCAAACGATGTGCTTCTAATCATTGTTGTGTATGTTGATGGCATGCTGCTCACTTGTCCTCATGAGAAGAATATTGCTGATTTTTCTGATCTTCATGCCTCATTTGAGATGCTAGATTTGGGGCATTTGCATCATTATTTGGGCATTGAGTTTATGCAAGTTGATGGGGGAATAGCTTTCTGTCAAACAAAATATATTGACACATTATTGCAGCATTTTGGCCTTGAAGACTGCAAACCTATTGCCACTCCTATGGAGACAGGCTTACGATTCAGTCTTCATGATGCTGGAGGTGCATTTGATGTTGTTCTCTATCAGCAGGTTGTTGGATTGTTGATTTACTTATGCATTACTCGACCATATATTTATTTTGCTATCTCACAAATAAGTAGGTTTATGCATTGCCCAGGTTTCAAGCATTGGTAGGCGGTTAAGTGCATCTTTCACTACTTGAGTGGTATGCCGCTACTTGGATTTTTTTATCCCAAGGGGGATCACTACCGTGAGATTTATATGCTTTTTTTAACTTTGATTGGGCTGGTATGACACTCATGTGTCCACGAGTGGTTTTTGCTTCATGGTTGGTAGTGCATGCATATCTTGGTTGAGCAAGAAGCAGACTACTATGACCACTTCTAGTTGTGAGGCTGAGTATAGGGAAGTTTTCATAGCAACTGTTGAGAGTGTGTGGCTTAGACACCTTATGGATGATTTGGGTGTTGGTCAATCTTCTGCCACCACCATCTTCACTGATAGTCAAAGTGCATTGGTAGTTGTGAGGAATCATATGTTCCATGCTCGCACTAAGCACATGAGGTGCACTATCATTATGTCAGGAAGAGGTTCCCTGCTAGAGAGATCATTTTGGCATATGTGCCCACAGACGAACATTGCAGACCTTTTCACAAGGGCTCTACCTAAGGAGAAGTTTAAAGCTTTGTGCAAAGCTTTGGGCTTGCTTCCTTTTGTGGATTGATTCCACATAGCTTGGAACTTCCTTATACATGAGTGCCAGCTTCTTGTTTGCTGCATCACTTCGAGGGGGAATTTGTTGATATACTTAGGTAGTGATGTGTGTGAACACACTAGGACCGATGGGGCACTTTTTTCTCTCTTTAGGAGGTTTTTTTCCCCCGCTTGTATGTATGCCTATAACCCTAACGAGTCACTTATCTTTGTACATTCTAGTGGTAATACATTCAAAATTGTGTGTTGTGCTCCAAGATTCTTCTTCTTCTTCCTTGTGTTGTTCATGTGCTTCCGTAGACCTCAAGCTCCAACAACATCCATATAACATTCCATCATTCCATAAAGTATAACATGCCTCCTAGTTGACAAGCAACTGGCCTCAATTGATAATAATAAAGTAGACATGGATGGCCAATCACATGTCCCATCATTGAACAATCATAAGCATGTTCCATGTAAAGACACATGCACACAATCGGAAAACTAGAATTTAATGTGATTGTGAATGATATGCAGAAATCAAATAATCACAATGTGGAGTTAGTGATGTTTTATGGATCTATTGAGATTCTTCCTATGAGTGATTTTTATGTTTAACCAAATATCTATGATATTGCTTACTAGTGCATGTAGTAGTAACACCATAATCAAGTATTTTCTCTAGAATCAAAATTTCAGCATCCTCTTCAAGTAAAGGAGAAACTAATATCAAAAGAATTATGTATATTCCAATGAGAAGGTATGTCTAATCTAAAAACATTCTCATTATTTTTTTGAATAATATGAAAAGGTCCATAATAACGTGGTGCAAGTTTGACCTTAGGATGTTGTGAAATACTTTTCAAACTTCTTTTAATTATTAGTAACCATACGAAGTCATTTTTTAGAGCCTAATTTTTGAAATAACGCAACCCAAAAGTGATTATAAAATTTTTTTACAAGGAATGGAATATGCTTGTTTACTAAACCTATCAACAATTGTCCAAATCATATCATTACGAGATGAAGTTGTAGGAAGACCAGTAATAAAATACATAGAAATTTGTTCCCATGGTCCATTAGGTATGGGAAGTGGCATTAATAATCCAAATGCTTTACCATGATGTCGTTTCACATGTTGACACACCATGCAATGGGAAACATATTGTGCAATATCCTTTTTCATATTTGGACAAAAAAAATTGTTTACATGTTGAAATAGTACTTTGTATGCCCCTATGACCCATATACAATGGTTCATTCATCTCTTTCATAACAAATTCTTAAAAACCTTGTGTGATGCATAAATTATGTTGGAAATACAAGAATCCATTATGAAAAGTGTAGTGATCCTTACTAAATGTTGTAGAATTATTGAAAGCATTCCATGTTTGTGAAAAATATAGATCATATGCATAAGTAGGAATTATGTCATGAAATGAATGAATATGAACAACAAAAATATTATTGATTGCAACAATATTTGTTTGTGGGGATGGGAAACATCTAAGGGCATTAACTACAACATTAGCTTTGCCAAGTTGATATTGAGTCATAGGCTGAAACTTTTTTATGAATGAATGAAGCCCATTTATTGTGTTTATCTAAAATAAATGGTTGATTATATAAATGCTTAATAGCTTGTTGTTCAATTTTGATCAGAACTTCAGAATCCATAAGGTAATGCTTCCAAATTTTTAAAGCATGCACAATAGCTATGTTGATATATTTAGGTAGTGATGTGTGTGAACACACTAGGACCGCCGGGGCATTTTTTTCCCTCTTTAAGAGGTTTTTTTCCCTCGGCTTGTATATACGCCTATTGCCCTAATGGGCTACTTATCTTTGTACATTCTCTAGTAATACATTCAATATTGTGTGTTGTGCTCCAAGCTTCTTCTTCTTCCTTGTGCTGTTCGCGTGCTTCTGCAGAAGTCTAACTCCAACAATTGGTATCAGAGCAGGTCATCGCTTCATCTAGGGTGCCGTTGACACTCCTCCGTTTGCAGTCTCAGAATCGTATGAATTTTGGTGAGCATACTCAGGGTGTTTTCGAGATCAAAACAGCTTTGCTGTGTGGTGCCGAAATCGCGATCTGAGCTCGTTTCGGCCTCCGAACGCACTATTGCAACGCTTGTGCAGGCTATTTCATCTTTTTCTGCCAAAGGTATATACTAGTTTCTGTTTGCCAGTTTAAGCATCTCAAAGTCTGCTACAGGTCTAGCAGAACTCGTTTGGGCAGTTCTGTTCAACTTTTTGAGATACAGTCAATTTTTTGCATCAAGGTATTTTAGTCATCGGCCATGGCTAAAAGTAGTGATGTATTCCGTATGTTGGCTGTTGAGGATAAGTTGGATGGTACCAACTACCCATTATGGGCTTATATGATGCGACATGTATTGGTTGCAAAAGGATTGTGGAACATTGTCTAGGGTGTTGAAAGACATCCTGTTACACCTGTAACAACAGGTATTACGAATACAGGTGCTAGAGCTGATGAAGATGGTGTCGAAGATGATATTGTGCAGATTCCTGTTCGTGCTGCTGTTTCTACTACACCTACTGCAGAGCAGATTTGTTGGGATGGCAGAGATGCCCAGGCACATGCATTGATAGCTTTGTCTGTCAAACGTGCCATTATTCCTCACATTTGCTCTTGCAGAACAGCTAGGGATGCTTGGGATACACTTACCACATTGTACCAAGCTAGGAATGAGGCTCGTGTTGCTTACCTCCGAAAACAGTTGGAGAGTGAGCACATGAATGAAGGTGATTCTATGGACAGTTCCCTTACGAAGATCAAAGATTGGAAGGAACAGTTGATTTTTGCTGATGAGGTTATACCAGATAGCTCACTTTTGCAGACCGTTCTGAATGGTCTTCCTGATTGATATTAGAGTTTTGCTTTTACTCTTCGGTTGATGATGAAAGGCAATCCGAATGCCTTATCATTTGAGGAGATTTCTGTTCTGTTGCAGGAAGATCAGTCCAGACATAACAGGACCATTATGTGTGTTGCAGATCAAGCTTCCCTGGCTAGTCAGAAGGGCAAAGGAAAATGGAGCTCTTCTACTAGTAAGCGAAAATCTGCAAATGCTGCACATTCGAAGAACCAGGATAAAGATGAGAAGAAATCAGAAAAGCAGAAATTGTTTTGCAAGTATTGTAAAGGGAATGATCATATCATAAAGAACTATCCAAAACTGGCTGCAAAAGAGGCAAAGAAAAAGGAGGCTCAAATGGTTGTTGCAGAAGCCTCTACACCAAAAACAGAGTCTGCTAATCTCGTCAATTTGTTGATGACAGATGTACAGTTCATGATCTGTCAAATGGCGATGTTATTATTGCTTCTGGCATTTTATGTCGTGGGCTGTATAAGCTCATAGACTATGAAAGATCTGTGAATGATTCGGCATGTGCAGTTCATGATTCTCAGGCTATGTCAGATGCAAAGCTTTGGCATGCACGCTTTGGTCATCGGAATTTTGCTAGTTTACTACACCTGCAGAAATCTGATATGGTGTCTTCTTTGCCCAAGCTTGAGGCACCTCGAAAACATGTATGTGAAGGCTGTATTTTGGGCAAAATGCAGCGTTCCTCCTTTCCAAAAGATGGTTCAGTTTGGGCTACGCAGAAACTGCAGCTTGTACATAGTGATGTCTGTGGTCCTATGCAAACACCTTCTTTTGGAAACTATCTTTACTTCGTGAATTTCATTGATGATTTTTCCAGGCATGCATGGGTATATCCATCTAAGGCAAAGTCCGAAGTGTTTTTGTGCTTCAAACAATTTTTGGTTTTGGCTGAAAATCTGTCAGCATGTAAAATGGGCACCCTCCGTTCTGATCGAGGGGGGGAATATATGTCTTCTGATTTTAATGCATTTCTGGCTGAACGTGGGATAAATCACCAGTGTATAGTGCCGTATACACCTCAACAGAATGGAGTTGCTAAACGGAAGAACATGTCACTCATGGAGATGGCGAGGTGTATGGTCAAGAGTCAGGCTTTACCACATAGTTTCTGGCTTGAGGCTATCATGTGTGCAGCATATGTACTTAACAGGTGTCCCACTAAAGATGAGGCTTGGCATGACCGCAAGCCATCTGTTGCTCATCTGTGTGTTTTTGGTTGTTTGGCATATGCATTAGTGCCTGAACAACATCGCAGAAAATTGGATGATAAGGCAGTAAAATGTATTTTTGTTGGGTACAGTTCTAAAAGTAAAGGCTATCGTCTGTATCATCCACAAACTAAACGCATTCTGGTTAGCCGTGATGTTGTCTTTATGGAAGATGCTATTCAACCATTGCTTTCATGTACTAAGGAGACATCTGTTAGCTCCAAAGACATGTATGATACTTTGATGCCTCTTTTTACAGGTGGACAGTCTAGTGCTGGTCCTAATGAGGCAACTTCTCAGCCTTTGCAGGTTTCATATGATGATGCAGATCATTCCATTTTTGATGGAGATTTACATTTTGCACTTGTTGATGAGAGAGCTGATATTGAGGAGGCAAAAACTATGCCAAAATGGCTGGTGTAGACTTTGCGTGACAGCAGATTAATGCACCTCTGTCATATCGTACACGTTCAGGCTCTCATAGTTCCTCCTTTGCATCAGATTGCTATGCTATGGCTGCGCCTTGTCTCTGTGATGAGAATGAGCTTGTTTCTTTTGATGAAGCACAAAATTCAGAAAATTGGATGGCTGCTATGCAATTTGAATATGATGCTATAATGAAGAATGGTACATGGTCTTTATGTGACTTGCCTCCTAGCAAGAAGGCCATTGGCACTAAGTGGGTATACAAGCTGAAGTGTAAACCTTATGGTACAATTGACAGGTATAAGGCTAGGCTTGTTGCAAAGGGTTATGCGCAGGAAAGAGGCATTGATTTTGATGAGACCTTTGCACCTACATGCCGTATGACTACTGTTCGGAGCATTTGTGCACTTGCAGCCCATCATGGTTGGAATGTACATCAGTTGGACATTAAAACAACATTTCTGAATGGTGACTTACATGAAGAAGTGTATGTTTTTCAGCCCTGTGGCTTTGTGCAGAAAGGGCATGAAAACTAGGTGTGCAGGTTAAAGAAGGCATTATATGGTTTAAAGCAAGCACCACGTGCTTGGTATGAGAAGATACATGCCTATGTGATTGCACATGGTTTTGAGAACAGTCCAACTGAAAGCACCTTATATGTTAAGCGTGCTAATGATGTGCTTCTGATCATTGTTGTCTATGTTGATGACATGCTGCTCACTGGTCCTATTGAGAAGCATATTGCTGATTTCAAGGCTGATTTGCATGCCTCATTTGAGACGTCTGATTTGGGGCATTTGCATCACTATTTGGGCATTTAGTTTATGCAAGTTGATGGTGGGATGGCTTTGTGTCAAACGAAATATATTGACACATTATTGCAGTGTTTTGGCCTTGAAGACTGTAAGCCTATTGCTACTCCTATGGAGATAGGTTTACGATTGAGTCTTCATGATGCTGGAGATGCATTTGATGCTGTTCTCTATCAGCAGGCTGTTGGATGCTTGATTTATTTATGCATTACTCGGCCAGATATTCAGTTTGCTGTCTCACAGATGAGCAGGTTTATGCATTGCCCAGGAGTCACGCATTGAAAGGCGGTTAAGTGCATCGTTCGCTACTTGAGTGGTACTCTACTACTTGGGTTGTTTTATCCCAAGGGGGGATCACTACTGCCAGATTTGCATGCTTTTTCTGACTCAGATTGGGCTGGTTGCTATGACACTCGTGTGTCCACCAGTGGTTTTTGCTTCATGCTTGGTAGCTCATGTATATCTTGGTTGAGCAAGAAGAAGCCTACTGTGGCCACTTCCAGTTGTGAGGCTGAGTATAGGGCATCTTTCACAGTGACTGTTGAGTGTGTGTGGCTCAGACGCCTTATGGCTGATTTGGGTGTTGGCCAGTCTTCTGCCACCACCATCTTCACTGATAGTCAGAGCACATTGGCAGTTGCGAGGAACCCTGTGTTCCATGCTCGCACTAAGCACATTGAGATGCATTATCACTATGTCAGGGAGAGGTTCTCTACTGGGGAGATCAGCTTGGCATATGTGCCCACGCAGGAGAACATAGCAGACCTTTTCACGAAGGCTCTGCCTAGGGAGAAGTTTGAAGCTTTCCGCAAAGCTTTGGGCTTACTTCCTTTTGTGGAGTGATTTCCACATAGCTTGGCACTTCCTTATACATGAGTGCCAGCTCCTTGTTCACCGCATCACTCGCAGGGGGGATTTGTTGATATATTTAGGTAGTGATGTGTGTGAACACACCAGGACTGCCGGGGCACTTTTTTCCCTCTTTAGGAGGTTTTTTCCCCTCGGCTTGTATATACGCCTATTTCCCTAATGGGCTACTTATCTTTGTACATTCTCTAGTAATACATTCAGTATTGTGTGTTGTGCTCCAAGCTTCTTCTTCTTCCTTGTGTTGTTCGCGTGCTTCTAGAGAAGTCTAACTTGAACAAGCTAAAAGTTCCTTATGGTATGTACTGTAATTCTTTTCAAAAGGTTTAACTTTCCTACTTTCAAATGCAATGGGATGATCATTTTGCATTAATAGAACACCTATACCTAAACCACTAGCATCTGTAACTCCATGGAAAGGTTGTGCAAAATCTGGTAATTGCAGAATAGGAGCATGAGAAAATGCATGTTTGAGTTTTTAGAAAGATTTTTGATGTACTAATCCCCATGCAAATTTTAACTTTTTCTTCAATAATAATGTGAGTGGAAGTGCTAAATAATAAAAAAAACTTTTACAAAATTTCTATAAAAACTAGCTAACCCTAGAAAAGAGCATACATCATTCATAGATTGAGGTACATGCCATTCTTCAATTACTTTAATTTTCTTTGGATCTACATGAACACGTTGAATAGAAACAATATAGCCTAAATATTCTAATTATTTTTGGAAGAAATAACTCTTTTTAGGATTGACATAAAGTTTGTTCTTGCATAAAAGATTCCACTAACCTATCCATGGTATTTTGTTAGATTCAAATCTTTTACTTGCCACTTAATGTCTCCACTACTTAATGCTCCAATATCCATCATTGAAATTTGTGAACTATGGTACTTCCATCTATGTCGAAGTACCTACTAGTGGCACCTCTAGTTTTTTGATAACCTGAAGATCATATGAAGAATATCCTCTATGCGTGAGACTCTGGCATTAAGAACAATGATATCCTTAGTATATGGCCACTCAAGCTCAACCTCAACAATGAGAGATCCTTTCTCTTCAATGAATCTTGAAGATAGTGGATCTCTCATTGTTATATGATGAAAATGTAACTAATAAGTTATATGATGAAATAACTAAGTACCTAGCTAATTACATTCATACTCAATGGTTTTCTATGCAAAAATGAATTCAATTAATGGTTCATAATTCCTCTCTCCATCCCAAACATCAATGAAATGAAAGACCTCACTCGATTCCCAAGACCTATACAAGATTACACCATGAATATATAACTTAGTGAGGATTCGTAATTACATGAGATGAATAAGCATCATAAACAAACCTATACAAGCTTATACATTTGTGAAATCATACTAAGTGATTTCACAAACCTATACATTTGTGAAATCATACTAAATGATTCTATACAAGTTATAAGCCTACTAAATGCTAAATCCATGCATAATAAACCTAGAAATCAATAGGTAAATGCCTCAGATATCTTCCAAGTAGTTTATATGTCATTAACTATAATACCTACAAAAAGAACATGAAGTTAGAAAAGCATAATTTTTTTATAACAAAGAAGCCCTAAAATTTAGCTTCAACCTCTAAGTGGATTCCAATAATTTGGAGTTATGTTGATGAAACATATGGCCAAAGCTCTCAAAGTCTACAATTGTGCAAGGGGTTTTCAAAGTGACACATGCCTACCAACAACATATCAATAAACCTATCAAATGGACTCTAACTCCAATGAACTTTGAATAATTTAGAATTTGCAACTAATATTGTACCATCACAATATCATAAAGCATATGAGAGAAATGAAAAAATAGTGTCTGCAACACCTGCAAATATTTGACAACTCAAAGATTGGACCATAGAATACAAAACATCAATACACTAACCAAATATTGTCCAATTAATCTAAAAATTTGTGAGCAATAGGCTTGCATAGCTTACAAGGATTTCCATAAGAATTCACCTTCATTAAACAATCTCTCAAATATAAATGACATCATTTCCACACCTTTGTGCACTTCTCTGGTGAGTCCTTGCTATACAGATGAGAGAGCTAATGAAGACCTGATTGTTGATATATTTAGGTAGTGATGTGTGTGAACACTCTAGGATCGCCGAGGCACTTTTTTCCCTCTTTAGGAGTTTTTTTCCCCCGGCTTGTATATATGCCTATTGCCCTAATAGGCTACTTATCTTTGTACATTCTCTAGTAATACATTCAGTATTGTGTGTTGTGCTCCAAGCTTCTTCTTCCTCCTTGTGCTGTTCGCATGCTTCCATAGAGGTCTAACTCCAATAATCGGTATCAGAGCAGGTCGCTGCTTCATCTAGGACGTCATTGACATCTCTCTGGTTGCAATCTCAGAATCATACGAATTTTGGTGAGCATACTCATCGTGTTTTCAAGATCAAAACAACTTTGCTATGTGGTGCCGAAATTATGATCTGAGCTCGTTTCGGCCTTCGAACGCACTATCACAGCGCTTGTGTAGGCTATTTTGTCTTTTTGTGCCAAAGGTATATACCTGTTTCTGTTCGCTAGTATAAGCATCTCAAAGTCTGCTACAAGTTTAGTAGAACTCGTCTAGGCAGTTCTGTTCAACTTTTTGCGATACAATCAATTTTCTGTATCAAGGTATTTTAGTCACTAGCCATGGCTGAAAGCAATGATGTATTTCGTATGTTGGCTATTGAGGATAAGTTGGATGGTACCAACTACCCATTGTGGGCTTATATGATGCGACATGTATTGGTTGTAAAAGGATTGTGGAACATTGTGCAGGGTGTTGAAAAACATCCTATCACACCTGCAATTGTTACAACAGCAGGTACTGAAGTTGATGCAGAAGGTGTCAAAGATGATGATATTCTACATGTTCCTGTTCGTGCTGCAGTTTCTGTTGCACCTATTGCAGAGCAGATTCGTTGAGATGGCAGAGATGCCCAGGCACATGCATTGATAGCTTTTTCTATCAAACGTGCCATTATTCCTCACATTTACTCTTGCAAAACAGCTAAGGATGCTTGGGATACACTTACCACATTGTACCAAGCTAGGAATGAGGCTCGTGTTGCTTACCTCCGAAAACAATTGGAGGGTGAGCACATGAATGAAGGTGATTCTATGGACAATTTCCTAACAAAGATCAAAGACTTGAAGGAACAATTGATTTCTGCTGATGAGGTAAAACCAGATAGCTCACTGTGCAGACTGTTCTGAATGGTCTTCTTGATTCATATCAGAGTTTTGCTTCTACTCTTCGGTTGATGATGAAAGGCAATCCAAATGCCTTGTCATTTGAGGAGTTAGTCCCTATTTTTAATGTCAAAAAGGTTTTTAATGTGATTGTGTTTTGATTTAGCAGGTGAAGAATCATGCGGGTATGAATGCGTATGGACTTATTAAGATATTTTTGAACTTAGTTAAAATATAGTATTTTAGATATTTTTGTAAAAATAGTAGATTATTTAGAAAGCGACGATTTTGTAAATAAAGTAGATTTTCATAAACTCATGCTTTTCAAAGTGCCACCCTCATGTATCTTCTATTTAGGACATAATGAGAATACCTATAAATAAACATACTCTTATAGACTTGTCCATCAGAGTAGGTGGGGGAGATTGTACCCAATCTTGTGTCCAGTCTCTTGTTTTTGTACTATCTTTGCGTATGTGCGTCTGCAAGATCTGGTCAATAAATGATCTCCGATGAAGTGCAAACATTCTCATAAGAATCCAAAGGACGAATAAGAATCAGATAGAGCTTTGAAGATAATTTGTGATTCTAATCACGCAATTAAAAAAGCTTCTATAGGTGGTCTTTAATTAACTAATCATATCCCAAAAACCTATAATTAGTAAGGAGTTATATCAAGGAATCATTAGATTTTTGAATTTCTCAATTTGGATGCTCCTAGCTCAAGTTATGTCCTAATTAGTGAGCATGGTTAGTGTAATTTTTCCATGTGCAGAGGGGTAGATGAGGGCATTGGCCCTCTTCTTGAATCTCTTCTCCTTCACCCTTCTCTCAAGTGTGTGCACGAGGATTTCTTATCCCACGTGTGGAAGCAGAACATCTTTGAAAGCCTACTTAAGGTGCTATGAAAAGCAAGATTGTTTGTAGAACATGGAAGAGAGAGAAAAGGGGTCTCTCCTCTTCTCCCTCCATCACGTTGGTGGCTGTTACGGATAGTGTCCATGTGAAAGGCCAAATGGCCACCAGACACTTCTTTGTATATTTTTTTTAATAAAACATATAGTGGCTTGGTCAGTCACGGACTGTAAGTTCGACCGCATTTGTAAGACCTAAGAAGTCTGTCTTCATTCTCCCTGTGTACTGTGTTTTTTGCATATTCTGCAACCTCTGTGCGGAGTACTGTGTGTGGCCTTAGGAGCTCGTTTTTCTACTCCGAGCATATCGTTGTGGAGCTCTCGAGAAGGAGAGTGCAATGTGGTGCATAGCCATCAAATTACTTCACTAGTATTAGAGCAGTTCGACACAAAAAGCTTTGTTCCTTTTGTGCGAGCGAAGCGAGCACCCCCCCAAGGCTTTCTCCAAGGCTTATGACTATGGCGGCGACCAAGGCATAGACCTTGGCATACCTTGTCATCTGAGTCATCGAAGTCACCATTGGCTGTGCGTGAGGGAGGACCTCAACAATCAAGGAAGATAGAGGTTCCCGATACTTCTCGGGAGGTCACCCATCCAAGTATTGTTCCCCCCTAGAGCTCGCTTAACCATGGAAATCTCTTGCCACTAAGCTACACTCTTGTGGTGTCTGAAGAAGGGGAAAGACTAAGGTTGAGATTACCTTGAACATGTTTTGGTCCCTCAAAGCTTCATTCTTTGCTTTCAAAGCCCATTTTTGAAGCATTTTTTGGGTGTCTTTTGGAGCCATTTTAGAATACTGTTGCACATGGTTCTCTTCACATGGATGAAGCCTGCTAACATGGATGAAGATGAGTGGGAGGATTTTGATGAAATGGCAAGGTCTACCATTCACTTGCACTTGGCAAATAATGTTTACTTTATAGTTTTAGACTGTGAAAGTGTAGAGGAGCTTTGGAAGAAGTTATGCAATACACATGAAAAAGAGACGGCATCAAATAAAGTGTATCTGATGAGAAAATTATATGACCTTTGCATGAAGGACACAGATAGTGTTGCTGCTCATCTAAATGAGTTTGATGCTATATTCTCCCAGTTACAGGCTCAAAAAATGGATATGGATAATGAAATGAAAGCAATATTGTTGTTATGCACCTTGCCATCATCATGGGATACATTTTGCACAACTATTAGCAATAGTGCACCTGGTGGTAAACTCGTCTATGATGACATGTGGAGCACTCTTGAGTGAGAAGATTCACATAAAATCTATGGTTGGCACTCAGAGTGGAGATGCATATAATGTTCATGATTCTTACCAAGGAAAGAATCAACAACGTGGCATGAGAAAGAACAAGGAAAAGAATGGTCAACGGAATAAGAGTAGAAGTAAATCAAGGAAGAGGGATATTGAATGCCATTATTGTCATAAGAAAGGACATATGAAGAAAGAGTGTTATGCATTAAAGAATGCTAAAGGTAAATGATAGAACATTGATGGGCATGTTAAACAATTACCTACACCATCTACTTTGATTGTGAAGATTGAAGAAATTAATGCTATTTCTAATGATGCTAATGTGTTGATACTTGATAGTACTATGCCAACTGAAGTGCTTATGGCATATTATCTTTCCCACACATGGCTGCTAGATTCTGGTGCTTCTTTCCATGTGACACCACATAGAGAATGGTTCTCTAATTATGTAGCAAAGTCTCTTGGTACTGTGAGACTTGCTGACTCTTACGAGTGTGATGTTGTGGGGATTGAAGATGTGGTTGTGTAGTTCACTGATGGTTCAAAATTTGCTATGCATAATGTATGCCATGTACCTCAGTTAGCATGCAGTTTGATGTTAGTTAATCAACTTGATGACCTTGGTTACAAGGTGGTCTTCTATGCTCAATCCTTTCGCATATCAAAGGGCAATATGGTTATTGCAAAAGGAAGCAAAGTTGGCTCACTTTATCCTTTATTTGTATCACAGAAAGAACACTTGTTAGCTGTTACTGAATAGCCTATGGCTTGTATTTGGCATGGTCGTTTGGGCCATATATCTCATAGTAGAATGGAAAATCTTTCTCATTCTAGCTACTCACCTGTGTTATCTTTCTCCGATTTTTCATTTTGTGAGCATTGTCAATATGGAAAGCAAACTAGAAATGTGCATAGAATGCACATTGACTCTTCAATTCAGCCTTTAGATCTCGTTCATACAGATGTGTGTGGTCCTATGCCCACTAGGTCCTTAGGTGGCTCTCTTTACTTTGTCACTTTCGAAGATGATGCTACTAGAAAAGTTTGGGTATATCCTATCAAATCGAAGGATGAGGTATTCCCTACTTTCAAAAAATGACTTGCTTCAGTTGAGACTGAAAAAGGAACTAAGCTTAAGGCTTTACGTTCAGATAATGGGGTACAAAATGGTGTAGCTGAGAGGATGAATAGAACTATTCAAGATAGAGTAGTCTCTATGTTGCATCATGCAAACCTCTCACAAGGCTTTTGGGCAGAAGCAGTATTGATTGCAGTTCATGTGATTAACCTTTCACGTAGTATTGCCTAAGGTCTGAAAGTGGCACAAGAGTTGTGGATAGGGAAGCCACCATATTATGATCATCTTAGAGTTTTTGGGTGTGAAGCATATGTTCATATACCCAAGAATCTTAGACAAAAGTTGGATCATAAGTCAAAGAAATGCATTTTTCTTGGATATGGTCGAGAAGGACAATTTGGATATCGCTTATGGGATCCTGAAACACGGACAGTGATCATAAGTAGTGATGTCATTTTCAATGAGTCTAAGATGCATAAATAGCCCATTAGGAGGTTGAAGTGAGAAGAGTGGTGTTTAAGGATACTAGTCGTCTGGTTAGCATGCATAAAAATGTTGCACATAGGGATGCTCACATCCACCTGATAGATATGTTCAAGGTTTAGATTTTGTTATGCTAACAGATGCCGGTGAGCCTTCTTGCTACAAAGAGGCTATGCAGACAGAGGATCATGTCAAGTGAGAGCGTGCCATGAAGAGTGAGTTGGATTCTATTCACAAGAATGGTCCTTGGGATTTAGTACCTTTGCCAAAGCGCAGGAAAGCTTTACCATGTAAATGGGTATATAAGTTGAAATTCACATCAGATAGTGCTTCTCCAAAGTATAAAGCACGACTCATTGCGAAGGGTTTTAAGCAACAACATGGTGCTGATTTTGAGGAAATCTTCTCTCCAGTGGTCAAGATGACTACACTATGCATGTTGCTTGGATTCGTTGCAATGGAGGACTTAGAGCTAGTCCAAATGGATGTGAAAACTGCTTTCTTGCATGGAGACCTTACAAATGAGATCTATATGGAACAACCAGAGGGTTGTGTAGTTCCTGACAAGGAAAGTCTAGTTTGTAAGCTCAAGAAGAGCTTGTATGGACTTAAATAGTCCCCTAGACAACGGTACCAAAAGTTTGATGCTTTTATGAAGTCTCAAGGCTATTCTCGAAGCAATGAGGATCATTGTCTCTACACAAAGAGATGCTCAGATGGCAGCTTGATATGCTTGATACTTTATGTCAATGATATGTTGATTGCTAGGAAGTCCTCTTATGATTTGTCAATTCTCGAAAAGAAGTTGAGTCAGACCTTTGATATGAAGGATTTAGGGGATGCCAAACATATTCTTGGCATGCGCATTACTCGTCATTGGAGTAAAAGATGCATATACTTGTCTCAAAGTGAGTACATATCCAAAGTACTTCACATGTTCAATATGCAGGGTGGAAAGGCATTGAGTACACTTTTACCCACATATGTGAAATTGAGCAAGGATGATTGCCCCAAATCAGATGAGGAAAAGGAACTCATGACCAAAATTCCCTATCAGTCTGTTGTTGGTAGTCTCATGTACGCTATGGTAGCTACGAGACCAGACATTGCATTTGTAGTGGGAGTTGTGAGCAGATATATGTCTAATCTTGGCAAGAAACATTGGGAAGCGGTCAAGATGATTTTGAGATATTTGAGTGGCACTAAAGATAAGTGTCTATGCTTAGGTAGAGGGAAATCATGCATTATTGGTTACACATATTCTAACTATGCTGGTTGTGTAGACAATCGTAAGTCTACATCAAGGTACATTTTCCATTTTGCTGGAGGTGCTATCTCTTGGAGATCTCGTCTTCAAGAATGTACAATTGTTTCCACCACAGATGCAGAGTATGTTGCAGCAAGTGAGGCATGTAAGGAGGCATTGTGGCTTTCTCGTCTTGCTTGTGATGTGGGTTTACCTCAACATGTACCTCGCTTGCACAGTGATAGTCAGAGTGCCATTGCTTTAGCTAAGAATCCGGTCTATCATACAAAGACCAAGCACATTGAGGTGAGGTATTAGTTCATTAGAGATTGCTTAGCCACTGAGCACATTATTCTTGAGAAGGTTCACACTCGAGATAATGCTCAGATGCTTTGACTAAAGCTCTACCACAAGATAGCTTTCGACACTGTTGTCACTTGATGGGGGTTACTTGATTCTTGATCTTACACAGTCACTTGTATATTGTGTAACATGCCCATCAGGTGGGAGGTATAGTTTGTATACTTACTCTCAGGTATTCTTTATCATTCTTTATTTTTTCTCCTGCCAAATGGCCACTCGACACTTCTTTGTATATGTTCTTTAATAAAACATATAGTGGCCTGGTCAGCCACAGACTGTAAGTTCGATCGCATTTGTAAGACCTAAGAAGTCTGTCTTTGTACTCCCTGTGTACTGTGTTTTCTGTGTATTCTGCACCCTCTATGTGAAGTACTGTGTGCAGCCTTAGGAGCTCGGTTTTCCACTCCGAGCATATCCTCGTGGAGCTCTCGAGAAGGAGAGCCCACTGTGGTGCATTGCCATCAAATTACTTCAGTGGCTGCCTATTGATGGACATCATTGCCCCTCCCTTTCTCCACATGAATTATTAAGGTTTGAGACATACCTCTACTATCGTGCACCACATGAGTTAAAGAACTGAACAAATTTTTTGCCTCCCGATTGCTCTCTACACACCACTCTAGTAAATCCTCCACACATGTGAAAATCGATGGATTTGACTCCTTCGTTTTCTTAGAAAGCTCGTTCGTGCAAACCCAAAATCGATAAGAAGATGATGAGTTGTAGCTCAACAAGAGAACTTGTTCCTCAAAAGACTTCAACTTTTCCTCTTTCTCTTTCTCTCTCTCTCTCTCACACACACACAAGCTTTGATACCAAATGAAAGATCCTAATTAGCCATGTTCCACTCTCCTCCCAACCTTAGATAGCTTCTGCCCTTATTCACATCTAGAGTCTTTTCTAAGGTCCAAACACCCCTCATATGGCGACTATAAGGAGATGGAATAACCTGGAAAACTCATGCTAGAGCCTTGGCTTCCCTTAGCCCTGGTCCTTGACCCATCTACGGTCCTTGAACAACTCTAGAAAGACCAACGGTAGACTATGGTGGTCTAAATAAATCTAAAAAACATGTGTTTGGAAACTTGGATGAGTCCAAAGACATCTAGCCACTTGGCGTGGAGGTATATATATGAATGAAGTTGAATGGGAGGATGTGTGCCCTCTCTATGATAGGTGGTAGTCTTGCTAGTTAGCTTTGGTGGTTAGATTTTTTGGTAGGAATTTGTACTTATAGAACAATGTGTGTGATTGTAATTTGTTTGCATATGTGCAATATTATATATGTATGCAATTGTGCATCCGTGCATAATATATATATATATATATATATATATATATATATATATATATATATATATATATATATATATATATATATATATATATATATAGAGAGAGAGAGAGAGAGAGAGAGAGAGAGAGAGAGAGAGAGAGAGAGAGAACTGAGGATATATATGGAAGCAGTTGATAGCTTTTAAAAAACCAATGATAGATTTCAAAGGCATATATACATTATCCAAGGAATGTTTTGAAGCCAACCGTAGATAAGAGTATGATTCATAGAGAAACGTTATTCTAAAAAGCTCTTCGATTCTGCAAAGAGGCTTTGAAAGCTTCTCTAATTCTGAAAGTTATGGAGTTCACTAGAGAAGCTTTGAAAGCTCCTCTGATTTTGAAAGCTATGGAGTTCACTAAAAAGAGCTTGGAACTTCCTTATACATGAGTGCCAGCTCCTTGTTCACTACATCACTTCGAGGGGGAATTTGTTGATATACTTAGGTAGTGATGTGTGTGAACACACTAGGACCACTGGGGCACTTTTTTCCCTCTTTAGGAGTTTTTTTTTTCTCGGCTTGTATGTACGCCTATAACCCTAACGAGTCAGTTATCTTTGTACATTCTAGTGGTAATACATTCAATATTGTGTGTTGTGCTCCAAGCTTCTTCTTCTTCCTTGTGTTGTTCGCGTGCATCCATAGACCTCAAACTCCAACAAAATCCATATAACATTCCATTATTCCATAAAGTATAACATGCCTCCTAGTTGACAAGCAACTGACCTCAATTGATAATAATAAAGTAGACATGGAGGGCCAATCACATGTCCCATCATTGAACACTCATAAGCATGTTCCATGTAAAGACACATGCACAAAATCGAAATACTGGAATTTAATGTGATTGTAAATGATATGCAGAAATCAAATGATCACAATGTGGAGTTAGTGATGTTTTATGGATCTATTGAGATTCTTCCTGTGAGTTATTTTTATGTTTAACCAAATATCTATGATATTGCTTATTAGTGCATGTAGTAGTTACACCATAATCAAGTATTTTCTATGGAATCAAAATTTTAGCATCCTCTTCAAGTAAAGGAGAAACTAATATCAAAAGAATTATGTATATTCCAATGAGGAGGTATGTCTAATCTAAAAGCATTCTCATTATTTTTTTGAATAATATGAAAAGGTCTAGAATAACGTGGTGCAAGTTTAACCTTAGGATGTTGTGAAATATTTTTCAAACTTCTTTTAATTATTCGTAACCATACAAAGTCATTGTCATTAAATTGTTTAGCTTCTCGTTTCTTATTGACATTATGCATGTAACGTTCTTGACTCTTTTTAATGTGCTCATGAACCTCATGAAGTGTAGAAATATGATCTTGTGCAAAGAAATCAGCCATAGGGATATCAGTTTGAGTGATAGCCATGGGAGTGGGAAGCTTTTTACCATACACAATTTTATACAGTGCACGTCCAGTATTGGTATGTGTTGTGTTATTAAATGCAAATTGTAGTAAAGGAAGTTTGTCATACCAATTACTTGGATTATCTAAAGAATAACAATGTAATAAATATAAATACTACTATTTGTAACTTCACTTTGCCCATTACTTTCAAGATGAAATGCAAAGCTAAAGTCTATTTTAGAACCTAAATTTTGAAATAATGCAACCCAAAAGTGATTATAAAAACGAACATCTTGATCTGAAAGTATAACTTTTGGAAAACCATGATGCGAGAAAATACCTTTAATAAATAACTTAGCAGCTTGAGGTGCAGAAGGAGAATTTTTACAAGGAATGGAATATGCTTGTCTACTAAACCTATCAACAATTTTCCAAATCATATCATTATGAGATGAAGTTGTAGGAAGACTAGTAATAAAATCCATAGATATTTTTTCCCATGGTCCATTAGGTATGGGAAGTGGCATTAATAATCCAAATGTTTTACCATGATGTCATTTCACATGTTGACACACAATGCAATGGGAAACATATTGTGCAATATCCTTTTCCATATTTGGACAAAACAAAATTCTTTACATGTTGAAATAGTACTTTGTATGCCCCTATGACCCATATACGGTGGTTCATTCATCTCTTTCATAACAAGTTCTTTAAAACCTTGTGTGATGCATAAATTATGTTGGAAATACAGGAATCCATTATGAAAAGTGTAGTGATCCTCACTAAATGTTGTAGAATTATTGAAAGCATTCCATGTTTGTGAAAAATATAGATCAGAAGCATAAGTAGGAATTATGTCATGAAATGAATGAATATGAACAACAGAAATATTATTGATTGAAACAGTATTTGTTTGTGGGGATGAGAAACATCTATGGGCATCAACTACAACATTAGCTTTGCCAGGTTGATATTGAATCATAGGCTGAATCTTTTTTATGAATGAATCCCATTTAATGTGTTTATATGAAATAAACGGTTGATTTTATAAATGCTTAATAGCATGTTGTTCAGTTTTGATTAGAACTTCAGAATCCATAAGGTAATGCTTCCAAATTTTTAAAGCATGCACAACAACTAAAAATTCCTTATGGTATGTACTGTAATTCTTTTCAGAAGGTTTAACTTTCCTACTTTCAAATGCAATGGGATGATCATTTGCATTAATAGAACACCTATACCTAAACCACTAGCATTTGTAACTACATGGAAAGGTTGTGCAAAATCTGGTAATTGCAAAATAGGTGCATGAGAAGGTGCATGTTTGAGTTTTTAGAAAGATTTTTGTTGTGCTAATTGCCATGCAAATTTTAACTTTTTCTTCAATAATAATGTGAGTGGAAGTGCTAAATAAGAAAAAAACTTTTACAAAATTTCTATAAAAACTAGCTAACCCTAGAAAAGAGCATACATCATTCATAGATTGAGGTACATGCCATTCTTCAATTACTTTAATTTTCTTTGGATCTACATGAATGCCATGAATAAAAACAAAATAGCCTAAATATTCTAATTCTTTTTGGAAGAAATAACTCTTTTTAGGATTGACATAAAGTTTGTTCTTGCATAAAAAATTCCACTGACCTATCCATGGTATTTTGCTAGATTCAAATCTTTTGCTTGCCAGTTAATGTCTCCACTACTTAATGCTCCAATATCCATCATTGGAATTTGTGAACTAGAGGGTTTTGTAGATGGAACTTCCATCTATGTCGAAGTACCTACTAGTGGCACCTCTAGTTTTTTGATAACCTGACTAAAATATAATGACATAATTTCCACACCTTTGCGCACTTCTCTGGTGAGTCCTTTCTATAGGGATGAGAGAGCTAATGAAGACCTGATAGCCTCCAAATTTTATCAAAACTTTATTGCATTAATATGTGTATGAAAACACTATTTCCTAGACCATATCCAAATTTCATCCCATTTGGCCAATGCACTTGGAAGAGACAGTCAAGTTTTTGCAAATCTAGAAAATCTTGTCAAAAAGAAAACCCTACATTGAAATTTTATGGAAATTTACAATTTATCTTCACCAAAAATTTCAAATCGTATGAAATATTTATGAATAAAAATAAAAAAATAAGACAAATAATGCAACAAAAATTACATCATTTGGATATTCCAATTATGAGAAAAGGCTTTGCAAAGTGACCATTGTACACCTTCCAAAGGTGAAGTTTTTTTCAATAGGTCCGCATGATTGAGATTTTTAGACCTACCATAAAAACTCCAAATTCCATGAACACTTTAGCATCTACTAACCTACAAAATCTCATGAAAAATACTCATTCGTACATGACGTTATAAGCAATACAATCTCAATAGTACCATCCTACCATCATGAAAATAACTTGAGTGCACTTTGATCGATCTCTTTTCTAAAGCATTTAAAGTGATTTTTGGCCATGAGTAATGATGCTTTGATTAAAATATGTGTAGAAACATATATATTAAATGATCTTTCTTGCATCCCTTCAATAGTAGTTCATTAAACAACAAACCAATAAAAAAAAAGGTTCATTTGTAAATCTACTAGTTCAATGCATCCTTCAATTCAAATGGATGCATTATCTTCTCATAAAGGAACATTTTTTATTTTTTTTCTCTTCATTAATCTCTACTCATCAATAAGTATCATGCATATACTTTCGTGAATTGAAAAAGAAGAAGTCTAATGAGGTGTGTAAGTAGGAATTAAATGATTTATTAATCACCCAAAAGGTATGAAATTAAAAGTTTCATCTCGTTCCTAATGATATTTAAATGATTGTTTCTTTTTATCATGATTGTGCCTTAATAAATCCTCTCCCATCAATAGATACATTCACTCTACACGTTTATATAATCATCCATTCCTAAATCCATATTTATAGTTAAATGTATGGACATATTTTTTCATCCTTGTAACTCGTAAATGTGTCTATGAATACATGGAAATTTATGTCTCTAATATATCCTCATCAAGAAGAAAAATTATTCGAAAGATTACTTCATTACAATAGAAAGAAAAGTTCAAAATGATTTCTTTCTCTTCTATCAAGCTAAATCTATAGGTTCTCATCTCTCCCCTTCTCTTTTTTAAGTCCAAACAAGGGGTATTATAAGAGAAATGATGTTATATTTTATGGTTTAATTGAATGTTATATGGATTTTAATGTCAAAAAGGCTTTTAGTGTGATTGTGTTTTGATTTAGCAGGTGAAGAATCATGGGGGCATGAAGGCGTGTGGACTTAATAAGATATTTTTGAATATAGTTAAAATATAGTATTTTAGATATTTTTGGAAAAATAATAGATTGCTTAGAAAGCGATGATTTTGTAAATAAAGTAGATTTTCATAAACTCATGCTTTTCAAAGTGCCACCCTCATGTATCTTCTATTTAGGACACAATGAGAATACCTATAAATAAACATACTCTGATAGACTTGTCCATCAGAGTATGTGGGGGGAGATTGTACCCAATCTTGTGTCCAATCTCTTGTCTCTCTCTCTCTCTATTCTATTTATGCTTTTTGTGAGATCTTGTTTTTGTACTATCTTTGCATATGTGCGTCTGCAAGATCTCGTCAACAAATGATCTCCAATGAAGTGCAAACATTCTCATAAGAATCCAAAGGAAGAATGAGAATCAGTTAGAGCTTTGAAGATAATTTGTGATTCTAATCAATCAATTAAAAAAGCTTCTATAGGTGGTCTTTAATTAACTAATCATATGTCGAAAACCTATAATTAGTAAGGAGTTAAAGCAAGGAATCATTAGATTTTTGAATTTGTCAATTTGGATGCTCCTAGCTCAAGTTATGTCCTAATTAGTGAGCATGGGTAGTGTAATTTTTCCATGTGCAGAGGGGTAGATGAGGGGATTGCCCCTCTTGTTGAAGCTCTTCTCCTTCACCCTTGTCTCAAGTGTGTGCACGAGGATCTCTTATCCCAGATGTGGAAGCAGAACATCTTTGAAAACAAGATTTTTTGTAGAAGATGGGAGAGAGAGAAAAGGGGTCTCTCCTCCTCTCCCTCCATCACGTTGGTGGCTGCCTATTGTCTGACGACATTGCCCCTCCCTTTCTCCACGTGAATTATTAAGGTTTGAGACATACCTCTACTCTCGTGCACCACATGAGTTAAAGAACTGAACAAACGTTTTGCCTCCTAGTTGCTCTCTACACAGCACTCAAGTAAATCCTCCACACATGTGAAGATCGATGGATTTGACTCCTTCGTTTTCTTAGAAAGCTCGTCTGTGCAGACCCAAAATGGACAAGAAGATGATGAGGTATAGCTCAACAAGAGAACTTGTTCCTCAAAAGACTTCAGCATTTTCTCTTTCTCTTTCTCTCTCTCTCACAAACACAAGCTTTGATACCAAATGAAAGATCCTAATTAGCCATGTTCCACTCTCCTCCCAACCTTAAATAGCTTTTTCCCTTGTTCACATCTAGAGTCTTTTCTAAGGTCCAAACACCCCTCATATGGCCAGTCTAAGGAGATGGAATAACGTGGACAACTCACGCTAGAGCCTTGGCTTCCCCTAGCTCTGGTCCTTGACCCATCTACGGTCCTTGATCAACTCTAGAAAGACCAATGGTAGACTATGGTGGTCTAAAGAAATCTAAAAAACATGTGGTTGGAAACTTGGATG
>CM035434.1:98683424-98835924 GCA_020310875.1 Ceratopteris richardii
TATTTGGGATAGATTTTATTGTACGTGGTAATTCGAATGTCTTGCCTATTTGTCTGAAGAAGAGAAGCATTATCTCTGCATCATTCATAGTCTCTGAGGGCGTTGCATGTTAAAGGATTGGGCGGTAGTGTACAAGGATTTATGGGCGAGTGCTTGCAGAAATGCAAACCACGCCAATACATACACCACCACCATAACCGCCAGCGCTGCTAGGGCTACCTTGGCTGCTTTCCGCCAGTCATCGCCCACTCGCCGTGTGAGTGCCGCCTTGCAGGAGTCGCAGTCAAAGCACAACTGCTGCGGATCGTTGCTCCATCGCCCGCAATCGGCCGTGGCACCCGCCGCAGTTGGATTCACCCAGTTGGTGGCGTTCACGAAAGAGAAGCAGCATACGGTGGGTGGCTTGCAGCAGCCTGAGTGCACGTACAGACACATGAAATTGAAAGAGATGCTTTGTAAGATGAATCTCTCTTTCTCTCACACACACGCACACGCACACACACAAACACACATACACACACACAGATAATGTATGTCCGCAGATTTTCTTTCATTCACACGCATTGTTATACGTACTTAGTAGCTGCTTTTGTATGATCTGTGTTGTTCGTAGAGTTACCTCAATGTAGGAAAGCTTGCTCTGGAACATGGTGCTCTGGGTCGGATATTTGTCATTCATGGCGGAGCATACATGGTCGTTGACGATGCAGGCCCTGATCCGGCGCCATGTGTGTGCATAGCTAAGCCGGTGCCTAAACCAGGGCGAGCATTCATGTAGCTCGTACTCCTTGAAGCTCCCCGCCCACACGCTATGACCATCGCCGGCACGCCTCGTCACTACAAATGCGAAGATTATGAAAGCCAGAAGCAGCAAGATGAGCACCGTCATGAAGCATAGATAGACCCAAAGAAGCAGCGCCCTCCTTTTGGCGGCGCCCACGAGACCCACCAATGAAACAACCATCATCACCGCCCCTAACACAATGAGCGGCCACTGTAAGAAGCTGACGCAGCCGCTGGGGTGCCTTACTGCAAGCCATATCCCCATTACTAGCACTGGTATTGACAGAAGCAAGATGGCCGCGTTTATGAGCGCAAGCGGCAGGATGCTACTTCGCATAGAATGTTGATGAGTAGGGGCATATGGATTTCGGCGGCCTACTGAGGGTTCATATCGACCGGAGGACCGCATCGTGAGCACTCTCTGACGAAACAGAAAAACAGCAAAGCTACAGAGCAAAAAGATGGAAGAAAGACTTTCTGTATTGTGAAGCGGAGAAAGAATTCAACTGAGGAACAGCTGCGATGGCGCAAAACTGCATGCAATACTCAGAGCTCTTTTAATAAGCCCTACGAACAAGCTCTCTCTCTCTCTAACAAACACGCACGCACACACACACACACACAACAATCAGGTGCGACAGAAGCAAGTGTGGTGCGACAGAAGCAAGTGTATCTGTATTTTGGGATCAATGCAGGGCTGTCTGTATTTTGAGGCGGAGAGAAGCATCAATTGGAGAAGAGACGCCACTCCAACCTTGCAAGCGACTCTCTCTCTGCACACACACAATCCCCCAACAATAATAAATGTTTTCTTCTTCATCACTAAAGGTGTTCTTGTCTCGTCGATTTCCTGCTTGAAGATACCCCACCTATGTCTTTAGCAAGCTAACTTTGATCCTTTGATCCATTCATTTTGCTACGCTGAAAATCATTGCGTATATTAGAAATTCTGTTTGAAAGGTTACTCTGTTTTTTTTTTTTTTTTAATGTAAAGGAAGTTCGGCAATAGCCTACTCTCCCGGACTTGAATTAAATAAAGAAAAGTACAAGAGAAGGGGACTAGTGCCCACGGGACCCCCCAAATCCCACAAAGCAGGGGAAGCTTTTACAGAACTTAGATGACATTACAAAGAAGGTTAATTACCCTCTCATCACCCTCATGTGGGGCCCACTTGGGTTTAAGCTTGTTATCGATCAAAAGGAGTACTTGATGATGCCTAAAGGGGGGGGATTTTTTACAGTTGACAATCCTTTTGCCAAGGAGGAACAGCGATTTCTCAATTGACCACTCCTTGGGGGAGTCACCGAAGTTGAAAGCACATCTTTCCCGCCAGATTTTCCATAGAACCTCCCCTCTGATGGCGTTCCAGAGAGTCGCGGAGCAGCCGATCGCTTCTCCCAGCAGGGCTTGCTGCCAACTGAGACGTTTTTGAAGTCTAATTCTCTTTCCAACCACCTGCCAGAGTCTGTTGGAGTTGGGGCAGGTAAAGAAGATGTGTGAAACATCTTCGATAGACCGGTGGCAGCGTTTGCACCAGGGAGGGATCCCACAAATTTTGCTAGCCTTAAGGTTGGTCCAGATTCCGTGATGAAGAATTTGCCATAAGAGGACAGACTTTTTGATTTCTATGAGGGGGTGCCAGATAGCCATGAACTTCATGTCCCACCGAAGCCGCATCCATGACAGGCACCACTTTTTGTTGGGGTTAACCTGATAGTCGATCGTTTCTTTGATGTTCGGGATTTTTGATAGGCTATTCCCATTGTGCCATTTGAGACCAAGCGAGCTCGGCATGTTGTGTCCCATGAGAAGGCGAACTTTGTGTCGGTCCCAGGCGAGAAATCTGCTTTGCAAAGTGTTCCATTCTTCATGCGAAATGTTGATGCTAGGGTCAATATCCTCAAAGTTGATCCAGCGGTTGGTGTCTTGTTTCCAGAGATGTTTCCATTTTTTGAAGCCTTTGTTCCATAGCTTCTTGGCGTTTTGAATGTTCCAAGATTCCACACTCCGGATGCCATGGATCGGAAACCAGATAGAGTCGTTTTGTCTGATACCGGCAACCCACTTCCAGTCTTCACTTATTCTTGTGAAGCTTTTGACTTTATTCCAACTCTTCCAAAGGGAGCACACCAGATTAGAGCCTTTCGAGAAGACGGGGATCGGGGAAAACAGCAAGGTCAAGATGTCAAGATTCTTCCAATTTGGGAAACCCATGAGCGCCAACTCATTCTTGTTTCTGAAGATCAGCTTGGCCCACGAGGCCTCCACGTTGCACCAAGCCTTAGTCATCCATTTGGCCGACAGTTTGTTAGCCATGCACCCAATGTCCAAGATACCAAGTCCCCCACTATCTCTATGGCTGGTGCAGATGGACCATTTGATTTTAGGCACCCCCCTCCTATTGTGGTCGCCCGTCCAAAGGAAGTTTCTACAAACACTATCCAGTTTGGATAGATCTTGCTCTTTCGGTCTCCAACAAGAAAGGAAATAAATGGTAGATGATAAGAGGAACGTGTTGATGACCATAGCACGACCAGCAAGATTGATTTGCATACCTCTCCAATAGTTAAGCTTGTTTTCGAGTTTGGCAAGCACCCAGTTCCACCGTTGTTCCATAGAGATGCCAAACCCCAAGGGAATCCCCAGAAGCCGAAAAATTTGGCCCTGCGGAATGATTTGACAGCCATGATCAATGAGAAGGTCGGGTTGTGACCCACCAATAGCTCTAAAGGTGGTCTTAGAGTGGTTGATTATGGATCCAGAGGCTTCACAAAAAGTAGCAAGACACTTCCAGAACGTCTCAAGGCTAGTACTATCATCGTGCACAAAAGCGTTCATATCATCGGCAAAAAGTCTCATGGTGATCTGACTGTGGTCATGCGGCAAACGAAGGCCTTTAATGTTACCAGCTTCCACCTGATGCTCCACCAGCCTGCTAAGCCCTTCTGTGGCAATGGCAAAGAGAAGGGGAGCCAATGGGCACCCTTGTCTGATAGATCTTCTAAGTTTGATCACCTTTGAAAGATTTCCATTAATGTTAATTTGGGTCGATGCGTTTCCGAGAAGGGTCGCGATCATCTTGGTGAATTTCTGACTACATCCAAGATCCTGTAGCGACTGAAGAATATAGTCCCATTCTAGCCTGTCGTAGGCTTTATCAAAGTCGATCTTGAGGAAAACCACTTCTTGTTTAGACTCATTTGCAAATTCAAGACCTTCCCAGATATCTATTATGGTTTCCAGAATTGACCTGCCTTTGATGAAACCTTTTTGGTCCTAGCTTAACCACGCTCTCAAGTGGCAAGAGATTATGTTGGCAATGACTTTGGCGATGATCTTGTATCCTGTTTGGAGCATTGTAATGGGACGCCAATTCTCTATTCTGTTCTTTTCCCCTTTTTTGTGTACTAACTTGATAATGCATTGTTGAGGCAAGAAGGAAGCACGCCAAACTTGAGTGCCTCTTGCCAAACCAAACGAAGAGGGGTGGCAACCACCAACTTGAAGGATTTAAAGAACTCATTAGTGAGCCCGTCGGGGCCCGGGCTTTTACCTGAGGGGAGGGCATCGATGACCTCAATGATTTCGGCTTCAGAGATAGAGGCATGAAGCAGAGAGTGAAGGTTGGGTGGTATCCTGTGGGGGGAAACCCTAGATATGGCTGCCATACAGTCCCTTCTATGGTGGGAGAGGGGGTTTGAGGTCCCCAGGAGTCTCGTGAAGTGCCCTTCAATGATCCCAAAATTATCTTCTTCCATATTGCATACATTGCCATTTGCGTCTAGCAATAAGGGGATCGATTCTCTGTTGTGTTTCCTTTTGAGGATACGGCACATCTCTTTGGTGGGTTTGTCGGCTTTGCCAGCCCACCACTCCTTGAAGAAAATTTGCAAATTTTTCCTTTGTATCTCTTCCTCATATCTCAGCAGCGCTCTGATTTTTCGAAGTCCTTTCTGGGCTTGATATTTTCCTTTGTTCACTTCCTCCTCGAGCCGCCAGAGTCTATGATATAGAGCTTCCTCTGTTTGAAAGCTTGAATTAATTAGAATTACAACTGAACGAGAGTATACTAACCATTGGACCCTTCATATCTCATAAAGCAAGAGTTAGACTTGTTTCACATAAGAGCGGTGGAAAACACATAAGAGTTAGACTTGTTTCATAAGAGCGGTGGAAAACACATATGAATTGGCTATGTTCCATCTCGAAATTCACATAAAACATTTGTGCCTTCCGTCCTCTATTCTCATATGAGAGTGGAACAAGCTTCAGTCTCTCTCAGAGAAATTTATGGACCTCCGCCCCTTGTGAATTGCACAAAAGATGGACTTTAGACTCTTTTGGTACCTCTGTATTTTTTTTTTGTCCACGTGGAACATGGAACATTTTCAAAGTGCCATGGGGAGGTCCGAACAAAATCTATGTTTTTGTTTAGTGAGTTGGATTAGGAACAATTGTGTGCGTTCGGAGGATAAGTCGTTTTTATTCAATGAGGAGAGTGGTTGATTTAGTTCAAACATATCAATCAAACAATTGTGAACAAATTGAGTGCTTGATTTAGTTCAAACATGAGTGGATCGTGAACAAATTGAGTTGAGTACTTTCGTGGATAACATATCAATCAAACAATTGTGATAACGATGCTAGTCGAAAACCTGATTGACAATTGCGCAGGTGTGCTTATAGCTGGCATATCTTAAATGATTTCTTCCGTTGAATGTGGAAACTAACCGGTGGATAACCTACAAGAATAAAATTAATATGGAACTGAAGATTATGTCAGGAAGCAGTTTATATATATATATATATATATATATATATATATATATATATATATATATATATATATATGGAACTGAGATATATATGGAAGCAGTTGATAGCTTTTAAAAAACCAATGATAGATTTCAGAGGCATATATACATTATCCAAGGAATGTTTTGAGGCCAACCGTAGATAAGTGTATGTCATAGAGACATTATTCTGAAAAGCTCTCCGATTCTGCAAAGAGGCTTTGAAAGCTTCTCTGATTCTGAAAGTTATTGAGTTCACTAGAGAGACTTTGAAAGCTCCTCTGATTCTGAAAGCTATGGAGTTCACTACAGAGAGCTACGTCGATGACCTCGCATTCAGTTATTTGGGATAGATTTTATTGTACGTGGTAATTCGAATGTCTTGCCTATTTGTCTGAAGAAGAGAAGCATTATCTCTGCGTCATTCATAGTCTCTGAGGGCGTTGCATGTTAAAGGATTGGGCGGTAGTGTACAAGGATTTATGGGCGAGTGCTTGCAGAAATGCAAACCACGCCAATACATACACCACCACCATGACCGCTAGCGCTGCTAGGGCCACCTTGGCTGCCTTCCGCCAGTCCTCGCCCACTCGCCGTATGAGTGCTGCCTTGCAGGAGTCGCAGTCAAAGCACAACTGCTGCGGATCGTTGCTCCATCGCCCGCAATCGGCCGCGGCGCCCGCCGCAGTTGGATTCACCCAGTTGGTGGCGTTCACGAAAGAGAAGCAGCATTCGGTGGGTGGCTTGCAGCAGCCTGACTGCACGTACAGACACATGAAATCAAAAGAGATGTTTTGTAAGATGAATCTCTCTCACACACACACAAATACACACACACATTTGTGTATAAATGAAAACTTGTACGCAGGGGCTCCGGGAGATAGACGTGATAATCTCTTTTTCCAGGTGGAACAGAAAAACGTGTGCAAGGTCCTCTGGATGAGCATTCACATATGGAACGGAACAGTATGTTAAAAAACAATTTAAATTTAGACGTGGCAAAGACAAATAGTTTGGGGGGGTGCCGGAACATTTTCCTGGAAAATGTTCCATGATGTGGCAGGGGGAAAAGCAAGGACTCTGCCCTATCTGAATCAAAATTTGAAATTGGTTCCATTTGACAGCATATGATTGACGAATATCTTTTCTGAACAAGGGACTCTGCCATATGTGAAATGCGCCTTATGTACGCAAGTGTATAAGAAACATGATTTCTCACGAGTATGCATCATTTATTCGTAATCTACGTGAGCTTACACTGTGATGGCTCTATAGATATTTTATGTCAAATATTTTCCATACTTCAAACCTGCATAGCTTATTGGTTGATACTTTGATTCTTTTGAAAAAAGTCTTGAGTTCAAATCTTTACTTGACATATCTATGAGTTTTCCAAGATGAATGTACATGAGTTCTTCAAGATGGTACCTCTACCTTAGGACGTGTTAGCAGGTCGGGTGTGTGTCTTTCCAATTCATTGCACATTTTCTTTCATTCATACGCATTGTTATACGTGCTTAGTAGCTGCTTTTATATGACTGTGTTGTTCTTAGAGTTACCTCAATGTAGGAAAGCTTGCTCTGGAACATGGTGCTCTGGGTCGGATATTTGTCATTCATGTCAGAGCATACATGGTCGTTGACGAGGCAGGCCCTGATCCGGCGCCATGTGTGTGCATGGCTAAGCCGGTGCCTAAACCAGGGCGAGCATTCATGCAGCTCATACTCCTTGAAGTTCCCCGCCCACACGCCATGCCCACTGCCTCCACGCCTCGTCACTACAAATGCGAAGATTATGAAAGCCAGAAGCAGCAAGATGAGCACCGTCATGAAGCATAGGTAGACCCAAAGAAGCAGCGCCCTCCTTTTGGCGGCGCCCACGAGACCCACCAATGAAACAACCATCATCACCGCCGCCAACACAATGAGCGGCCACTGGAAGAAGCTGACGCAGCCGCTGGGGTGCCTTACTGCGAGCCATATCCCCGTTACTAGCACTGGTATTGAAAGAAGCAAGATGGCCGCGTTTACGAGCGCAAGCGGCAGGATGCTACTTCGCATAGAATGTTGATGAGTAGGGGCGTACGGATTTCGGTGGCCTACTGAGGGTTCATATCGACCGGAGGACCGCATCGTGAGCACTCTCTGATGAAACAGGAAAACAGCAAAGCTACAGAGCAAAAAGATGGAAGAAAGACTTTCTGTATTGTGAAGCGGAGAAAGAATTCAACTGAGGAACAGCTGCGATGGCGCAAAACTGCATACAATACTCAGAGCTCTTTTAAGAAGCCCTACGAACAAGCTCTCTCTCTCTCTAACAAACACGCACACGCACACACAACAATCAGGTCGCAAACACGCACACGCGCGCACACACACACACACACAACAATCAGGTGCGACAGAAGCAAGTGTATCTGTATTTTGGGATCAATGCAGGGCTGTCTGTATTTTGAGGCGGAGAGAAGCATCAATTGGAGAAGAGACGCCACTCCAACCTTGCAAGCGACTCTCTCTCTCTCTCTCTCTCTCTCTCTCTCTCCACACACACAATCCCCCGACAATAATAAATGTTTTCTTCTTCATCACTAAAGGTGTTCACTTGTCTCGTCGATTTCCTGCTTGAAGATACCCCACCTATGTCATTAGCAAGCTAACTTTGATCCTTTGATCCATTCATTTTGCTACGCTGAAACTCATTGCGTATATTAGAAATTACGTGTTTATGAATGTAGTCTTTTTTTTTTGGGGCGCGGGGATTAAGAGGAAGTTCAGCCAAAGTTACTCTGTTTGAAAGCTTGAATTAATTAGAATTACAACTGAACGAGAGTATACTAACCATTGGACCCTTCATATCTCGTAAAGTAGGAGTTAGACTTGTTTCACATAAGAGCGGTGGAAAACACATATGAGTTAGACTTGTTTCATAAGAGCGGTGGAAAACACATATGAATTGGCTATGTTCCATCTCGAAATTCACAAAAACATTTGTGTCTTCACTCCTCTATTCTCGTATGAGAGTGGAACAAGCTTCAGTCTCTCAGAGAAATCTATGGACCTCCCCCCCCTTGTGAATTGCACAAAAGATGGACTTTAGACTCTTTTTGTACCTCTGTATTTTTCTTTTGTCCACGTGGAACATGGAACATTTTCAAAGTTCCATGGAGAGGTCCGAACAAAATCTATGTTTTTGTTTCGTGAGTTGGATTAGGAACAATTGTGTGCATTCGGATGTGTCTGAATAGTCATGTACACGTGTAAAGTTTGATTGCTCCAAGCAGGATTTTCACTCGAGCTTCTGCCTTATGTGAAAAGTACCTTAGACTCCATAGAGTTTTCCAAAAGCAGAACAAGCTTCACTACCCAAAAGTGACAAAAAAAAACTGGCTTTTACTGGTACAACTATGGTTGAAAAAGGTTGAACCCCCGCCCCTACCCCTTGCTAAAGAGATGAATGATTCAACCAAACGAACCAACACGTGAAAACTGAATCTATTCTTCTCAAATAACCTATATGTGCAGTCCATTAATGCAAACTATAAAAAAAGTAGCCTTTCTAGATAGTTCCTAGTAGAGCCTAAATTTTGTAAGATAATTTTTTTTGTAAAGAGAATAGGAAAGTAAGGTAGTGAAGAAAACTTACATTAGATATTGACCGTTCTAACTTCTCAAGGTAGAGGTACAAATGGTGATGGTAGAGAATACATCTTGAGAGAGACTCTCTCCACTTATTAAAGGGTAAAACACGGAGCAAGATGTTCAAATTAGGAAGAAACGCCGCCAATCTTTGTCAAAGACATTAGTTTTTGCTCATCCAAATGAACGAGAGGGGTTCATTTTTTCGTAGTTGCCAAAGAGGGGTATCGATTTTTGTACATTCACCAAGGAGAACCTCTTTAACCAAATACCATTGGTTATGAGCCTGAGAGTGGCACAAATTCATATATTTCCAAAATAGACTAGAACCATGGCGTTCAAAGAAAATATGCTTGAGTTCTTCATGAGCCATTGCAATGCAGAATGCCTGACATTCCTTGGAAAGAAGCATGTGCATCTGAAATGATATTTCCATTCAGAAGTCCATGAGACTTCCCAACTATCACTAGAATTATTGACGATATTGTGAACTAGAATCTTTATGATGTTTGAAGTTGAAGAATATGACTTTGGAGATCTCTTGCAAGATGAGATCTTTGGTGTACTGCATACCTTCCATTCAAGTAATAATATCCCGTTTTCATCCAAGCGAAAGATTAGGATCATTTAGCATTCCCTCTTCATACATCAACCTATAATTTTCTTGAATGTCTTGCCAAGTGTGAGCACTATGTTTCAAGCATTTTTGGATTCTTATAGCTGGTGATATAATGCGTTTCAAAGTGCATCATATTGTTGCTATATTTTGATAGTGATGTGTGTGAACACACTTAGGACCATGGGGCCACTTTTTTCCCTCTTTAGGATATTTTTCCCCCCCCGGCATGTACATATGCCTATAACCCTAACTAGTAACTTATCTTTGTACATTTACTTGGTAATACATTCAATATTATGTGTTGTGCTCCAAGCTTCATCTTCTTCGTTGTGCTTTTTGCATCCTTTCGTAGACCTCAAACTCCTACAATTGTGATTAGAGGAGGTTGCCGCTTCATCCATGGCATCATTGACACCCCTTTGAGGACCGCTCATAGTCTTAGAATTGCACGGAATGAGGCAAGAAATGAAGTTCATGTTGCTTACCTCCGAAAATAGTTGGAGAGTGAGGATATGAATGAAGGAGATTCTATGGATATTTTTTTTACAAATATCAAAGATTTGAAGAGTAGTTGATTTCTACAAATGAAGTCTTGCTAGATAGTTCACTTGTGCAGACTGTTCTTAATGGTCTTCCAAATTCATATCAGAGTTTTGCTTCTACTCTTTGGTTGATAATGAATGGCAATCCAAATTCTTTAACATTCAAGGAGTTATTCTTTGTTTTATTGCAGGAAGATCAATCCAAGCAGAATAGTTCCATTATGCATGTAGAAGATCAAGCTTTCTTAGCTAGTTAGAAGGGCAAAGGTATATGGATCTCATCTACTAGTAAGCAAAAATTTGCTAATTTTGCAAAGTAAAAAAAGGAAGACAAAGACGAGAAGAAAACAGAAAAGAAGAAATACTTCTATAAATAATGTAAAGGAAATGATCATGTCATAGAGCTATCCAAAACTGGTTGCAAAAGAGGCAAATAAAAAAGATGCTGGAATGGTTGTTGCAAAGGCCTCTACACCTAAAACAAACTCTACTAATCTTATGCAATGTGAAGAATGGGTGTTTACTATGTTTTGTAGTTATGACCCATCTTCTCATGAGCAATGCATGTTGGAATGGTTTTTGCAAAGGCCTCTACACCTAAAACAAAGTCTGCTAATCTTATGTAGACTGAAGAACGGGTGTTTACTATTGTTTTCACTTATGACCCATCTTCTCATGAGCAATGCATGTATGTAGTAGACTTAGATGTTTGGTACTTTCATAGTGGAGCAACCAAACATATTGCCTCACAGCATAGTTTCTTCAGTTCACTTGAGCCTGCCCCTACAGGGAATACTTTCATATGCGTTAGCAACTCCTCTTATCCTGTAATGGAAGTTGTTAAGAGGATTTTGACTCTTGTTGATGATAGTTCATTCACATTGGCAAATGCTTTATTTGTGCTAAGGATCAAGAAAAATTTATTGTCAGTATTAGCATTAGCCAAGATTGGCTTCGTTGTCAAATTTATTGATGATAGGTGTACATCTCATGATCTCTCAAATGGTGATGTCATTATTGCTTCTTTCATTTTATGGCATGGGCTCTATAAGCTCATAGATTATGCAAAATTTCTCAATGATTCAGCATGTGATTCTCAAGCTATCTCACATGCAAGGTTTTGGCAAGCATGCTTTGGTCATCTAAATCTGGCTAGTTTGTTGCACTTAGAGAAATTTGAAATGGTGTCCTCTCTTCCTAGCTTGAGGCACTAAATAAACATGTCTATGAAGGTTGTATTTTGGGCAAGATGCAATGTTCATCCTTCCTTAAAGATGGTTCAATTTGAGCTATGCAAAAATTGTAGCATGTTCACAATTATGTGGTCTTATGCACCCTCTTTTGGGAACTACTTGTACTTCGTGTTTATTGATGATTTTTCCAAGCATGCATGTGTGTATCCATTGAAGTGCTTATGTGATTCAAACAGTTTCTGGTTTTGGCTGAATATCTATCAACATGTAAAATGGGCACCCTCCATTCTGATCGAGGGGGGACTACATGTCTTCTCATTTTAATGCATTTTTGGTTGATTGTGGGATAAAACATCAATGTATAGTGCCATATAGACCTAAAAAAAGTGGAGTTTTTGAAAGAAAAATTTTTTCTCTCATGGAAATGGCAAGGTGTATGGTCAAAAGTCAGGCTTTACCATATAGCTTTTTGCTTGAGGCTATTATGTGTGCAACATATCTACTTAATAGGTCTCTCACCAAAGCACTACAATCTATCACTCCATATGAGGCTTGGCATGGCAGCAAGGTATTTGTTTCTCATTTGTGTGTCTTTGGTTGTTTGGCATATGCATTAGTTCTTGAACAACAACGCACAAAATTGGATGATAAAGTAGTGAAATGTATTCTTGTTGGGAAAATTTCTGAAAGCAAAGGTGATCATCTATATCATCCATAGACTAAATGCATTTTGGGTAGCCATTATGTTATTTTTGTGGAAGATGCAATTTAGCCATTACTTTCATGTACTAAGATGACATCAGCTAGCTCCAAAATATGTATGATGCTTTGCTCCCTCATTTTATAGATGGAAAATCAAGTACTAGTCCAAATGAGGCCATTTCTTAGCCTTTACAAGTTCCACATGATGATCTAGGTCATTCCACTTCTGATGTAGATTTACATGATGCACTTGTTGATGAGAGGGCTAATATAGAGAAGGCAAAAACTATGCATAAATGGCTTGTGTAGAGTTTGCAAGATAGCAAGTTAGATGCAACTCTATCATATTGTACTCGTTCAAGTTCAAATAGTGATTCTTTTGCATTAGATTGCTATGGTATGACTACCTCTAGTCTTTGTGATGTGAATGAGCTTGTTTCTTTTGATGAAGCACAAAATTCAAAAAATTGGATGGCTGCTATGGAGTCTGAATATGATGCGATTATGAAAATGGTACTTGGTCTTTATGTGATTTGCCTCCTAGCAAAAGGGCCATTGACACTAAATGGGTATACAAGCTGAAGCGTAAGCTTGATGGAATAGTTGATAGGTGTAAGGTTAGGCTTGTTGCAAAAGGTTATGCTCAAGAAGGAGGCATTGATTTTGATGAGACCTTTGCACCCACTTGCCATATGACTATCGTTCATAGCAACTGTGCACTTGCAACCCATCATGGTTGGAATGTACATCAATTGGAAATTAAAACTACATTTCTAAATGGTGACTTACATGAAGAAGTGTATGTTTTTCAGCCCCATGGTTTTATGCAGAAAGGGCATGAAAACAAAGTGTGCGGCATTATATGGTTTGAAGCAATCACCACGTGCTTCGTATGAAAAGATACATGCCTACTTGATTGCACATGGTTGTGAGAATAGTCCAAATGAGAACAACTTATATCTTAAGCCTGCAAATGATGTATTTTTGATAATTTTTGTGTACATTGATGACATGCTCCTCATTGGTCCTAATGAGAAGCATATTGCAGAATTTAAGGCTAAAATGCATGCCTATTTTGAGATATCAGATTTGGGGCATTTGCATCATTATTTGGGCATTCAGTTTATGCAAGTTGATGGGGGAATATGTTTGTGTTAGATGAAATATACTAACACATTATTATAGCATATTTGGCCTTAAAGATTGCAAACCTATTTCCATTCCTATGGAAAGAGGTTTATGGTTGAGTCTTCATGATGTTGGAGATGCATTTGATGTTGTTCTCTATCAGCAAGATGTTGGATGCTTGATTTACTTACGCATAACTTTTCGTGATACTTAGTGTTTTGTCTCTCAAATGAGCAAGCTTATGCATTCCCTAGGTGTCAAGCATCGACAAGCAGTTAAAGACATCTTTTAGTACTTGAGTGATACTCGACTACTTGGTCTGTTTTATCCCAAGGAGGGATCACTACCATTAGATTTACATGCTTTTTTTACCCTAACTCGGCTAGTTGCAAAATTAATGCCTCTTTCCTGTGCATAACTCTTTGCAAACAAGCCTAGCCTTATACGTGTCAAGTGTTCCATTGGCTTACGCTTCCCTTGATGCAAATGGCCTTCTTGCCAGGTGGCAAGTCACATAAAGACTAGGTACCATTTTTCATGATAGCATCATATTCTGATTGCATAGCAGCCATCCAATTTTTTGAATTCTGTGCTTCATCAAATGAAACACGCTCATTCTCATCATAGATACTAGAGGTAGCCATAGCATAGAAAATTGATGCTAAAGAGGCACTATGAGAGCCTTAATGAGTACGATATGATAGAGCTGCATCTAATTTGCTATCATGCAAAGTCTGCACCAACCATTTTGGCATAGTTTTTACCTCGTCAATATTAGCTCTCTCATCAACATCATGTAAATTTGCATCAGAAATGGAATGATCTACATCATCACATGAAACTTGTAAAGGTTGAGAAGTTGCCTAATTAGAAACAACACTAGACTATCCACTTGTAAAAAGAGGCAGCAAAGTATCATACATGTCTTTGGACCTATTAGATGTCTCCTTAGTACATGAAAGTAATGGCTAAATAGCATCTTCCACAAAAACATCACTGCTAACCAAAATGTTTTTAGTCTATGGATGGTACAAATGATAGCCTTTAATTTTAGAACTATACCCAACAAAAGTACATTTCAGTGTTCGTCATCCAATTTCCTGCATTGTTGTTCAGGCACTAATGCATATGCTAAAGAACCAAAAACACAAATCATTGTACATATAGTAAAACCTGTAGCCTTAAATACTAAACCCTAAACCCTAATCATAAATCCTAAAATCCTAAACCCTACACTCTAAACCCTAAAATCTTACCATTAATCAAAACCCTAATCCCTAAATCCTCAATCCTAGATGGTAAACTTTCTTGCGTGACAGTTCACTTTTTTAGACTATTTTGAATGGTCTTCTAAGTTCATATCAGAGTTTTGCTTCTACTCTTCAATTGATGATGAAAGGCAATCCAAATGCCTTAACATTTGAGGAGCTACTCTCTATTCTATTACAAGAAGATCAATCTAGGCAAAACAAGTCCATTATGTGTGTTGCAGATCAAGATTTCTTGGTTAGTCAGAAGGGTAAAGGTAAATGGAGCTCTTCTGCTAGTAAGTAGACATTTGATAATTCTACACAATCAAAGAAGGATGACATAGATGCGAAGAAAACAAAAAAGCAAAAATTATTTTTCAATTACTGTAAAGGAAATGATCATGTCATAAAGAGTTTTCTAAATCTGGTTGCAAAAGACATAAAGAAGAAAGAGGTTGGAATGGTTGTTGTAGAGGCCTCTACACCCAAAACAAAGTCTGCTAATCTTGTGTAGAATGAAGAATGGGCATTTACTTTTGTTTGTAGTTATGAACCATCTTCACATGAGCAGTGTATGCCTATAGTAGACTCAGATGTTTGGTACATAGTGGGGCAACCAAACATATTACCTTGCAATGCAATTTCTTCACTTCACTTGAGCATGCCCCTATAGGGAATACTGATCCTATTATGGGAGTTGGTAAGATCATTCTAACTACTACTGATGGTAGTTCTTTTACATTTTTAGATGCTTTATTTGTGCCAAGTATCAAGAAAATTTTTTTATTAGTTTCAACATTAGCCAAGATTGGCTTGGTCATGAAATTTATTGATGATAGATGTATAGTTCATGATCTATCAAATGGTGACATCACTATTGCTTCTGGTATTTTATGTCATGGGTTGTATAAGCTCATAAATTATGCAAAATTTCAGCATGTGCAGTTCAAGATTCTTAGGTTATGTTAGATGCAAAGCTTTGGCATGCATCCTTTGGTCATCTAAATTTTGCTAGTTTGCTATGTGTGCAAAAATCTAAAATGGTGTCCTCTTTGCCAAAACTTGAGATGCCTCTTACATGTATGTGAAGTTATATTTTGGGCAAAATGCAGCATTCCTCCTTCGCAAAAGGTGGTTCAGTTTGAGCTACTCAGAAATTGCAGCTTGTTCATAATGATGCATATGGTCCTATGCAGACACATTCTTTTGGGAACAATCTTTACTTTGCGACTTTCATCGATGATTTTTCCAGGCATGCATGGGTATATCCATTGAAAGTAAAGTTTGAAGTGTTTATGCAATTACTATAAAGGAAATGATCATGTCATAAAGAGTTTTTCCAAATCTGGTTGCAAAAGAGGTAAAGAAGAAAGAGGTTGGAATGGTTGTTGTAGAGGCCTCTACACCCAAAATAAAGTCTGCTAATCTCGTGTAGAATGAAGAATGGACATTTACTTTTGTTTGTAGTTATGACCCATCTTCACATGAACAGTGTATGCCTATAGTAGACTCAGATGTTTGGTACTTTGATAGTGGGGCAACCAAACATATTACCTTGCAATGCAATTTCTTCACTTCACTTGAGCATGCCCCTATAGGGAATACTGATCCTATTATGGGAGTTGGTAAGATCATTCTAACTACTATTGATGGTAGTTCTTTTATATTTTTAGATGCTTTATTTGTGCCAGGTATCAAGGAAAATCTATTATTAGTTTCAACATTAGCCAAGATTGGCTTGGTCGTGAAATTTATTGATGATAGATGTATAGTTCATGATCTATCAAATGGTGACATCATTATTGCTTCTAGTATTTTATGTCATGGGCTGTATAAGCTCATAGATTATGCAAAATTTGTGAATGATTCAGCATGTGTAGTTCAAGATTCTTAGGTTATGTTAGATGCAAAGCTTTGGCATGCATGCTTTGGTCATCTAAATTTTGCTAGTTTGCTATGCGTGAAAAAATATAAAATGGTGTCCTCTTTGCCAAAACTTGAGATGCCTCTTACATGTATGTGAAGTTATATTTTGGGCAAAATGCAGCATTCCTCCTTTACAAAAGGTGGTTCAGTTTGAGCTACTCAGAAATTGCAGCTTGTTCACAATGATGCATATGGTCCTATGCAGACACATTCTTTTGGAAACAATCTTTACTTTGTGACTTTCATCGATGATGTTTCCAGCCATGCATGGGTATATCCATTGAAAGTAAAGTTTGAAGTGTTTATGTGCTTCAAACGGTTTCTGATTTGGCTGAAAATATGTCAGCATGTAAAATGGGCACCCTCCATTCTGATTGAGGGGCGGAATATATGTCTTCTGACTTTAATGCATTTTTGGCTCAATGTGGGATGAAATATCAATGTACAATGCCATATACACCTCAATACAAAGGGGTTGCTAAAAGGAAGAACAAGTCACTCATGGAGATGACGAGGTGTATGGTCAAGAGTCAGGCTTTACCACATAGTTTTTGGCTTGAAGCTATTATGTGTGCAACATATGTAGTTGACAGGTATCCCACTAAAGCATTGTAGTCTATCAATCCATATGAGGCTTGGCATGGTCATAAGTCATTTGTTGCTCACTTGTGTGTTTTTGGTTGTCTGGCATATGCATTAGTGCCTGAACAACAACATAAGAAATTGGATGATAAAGTAGTGAAATGTATTTTTGTTGTGTACAGTTCTGAAAGCAAAGGCTATCTCTTGTATCATCCATAGAATAAACAAATTTTGGTTAGTGGTGATGTTGTTTTTGTGGAAGATGCTATTCAGCCATTACTTTCATGTACTAAGGAGACATTAGTTAGCTCCAAAGACATGTATAACACTTTGCTGCCTCTTTTTACAGGTGGACAATCTAGTGCTATTTTCCTGAGACAACTTTTTAGCCTTTATAGGTTTCATGTGATGATGCAAAGTATTCCATTTCTCATGTAGATTTACATGATGCACTTGTTGATGAGAGAGTTGATATTGAGGAGGTAGAAACTATGCCAAAACGGCTCGTGCAGACTTTGCATGATAGCAAATTAGATGCACCTCTATCATATCATACTCATTCAGTCTCTCATACTGCTCCTTTTGCATTAGATTTCTTTGTTATGGCTACCGTGGGCCTTTGTGATGAGATTGATCCAATTTCGTTTGATGAAGCACAAAATTTAGAAAATTGGATGGCTACTATACAATTATGATTCTATCATGAAAAATGGTACTTGGACTTCATGTGAATTTCATCCTGGAAAGAAGGCCATTGGCACTAAGTGGGTATACAAGCTGAAGTGTAATCCTGATGGAAAGTTCATAGATATAAGGATAGACTTGATGCAAAGTGTTATGCTCAAGAAAGAGGCATTGATTTTGATGAGATCTTTGCTCCTACATGTCGAATGACTACTATTCATAGCATCTGTGCACTTGTAGCTCATCATGGTTGGAATGTACATCAATTATACATTGAAACTACATTTTTGAATGCTGAATTGCATGAAGAATTGTAAGTTTCTCAGCCCCATGGATTTGTGCAGAAAGGGCATGAAAACCAAGTGTGTAGGTTGTAAAAGGCATTATATGGTTTGAAGCAAGCACCACGTGCTTGGTATAAAAAAATACATGCCTACCTGATTGCACATGGTTTTGAGAACAGTCCAATTGAGAGCGCCTTATATGTTAAGCGTGCAAATCATGTGCTTCTGATCATTGTTGTCTATGTTGATGACATGCTACTCACTAGTCCTCATGAAAAGCATATTACAGATTTTAAGGCTGATTTGCATGCTTCATTTGAGATGTGATATTTGGGGCATTTGCATCATTATTTGGGCATTCAATTTATGCAAGTTGATGGTGGAATACCTTTGTGTCAAACAAAATATATTGACACATTATTGCAACATTTTGGCCTTGAAGACTATAAACCTATTGCCATTCCTATGGAGACAGGTTTATGGTTGAGTCTTCATGATGCTGGAGACGGATTTGATGTTGTTCTCTATCAGCATGTTATTGGATGCTTGATTTACTTATGCATTACTCGACCAGATATTCAGCTTGCTATGTCACAGATAAGCAGGTTTATGCATTGCCTAGGTGTCAAGCATTGGCAAGCGGTTAAGTGCATCTTTTGCCACTTGAGTGGTACCTGGCTACTTGGATTGTTTTTTCGCTACATTCTTTTTCTTACTTGGTTGATTGCTATGACACTTGTGTGTCCACTAGTGGCTTTTGCTTCATGCTCGATAGCTCATGTATATCTTGGTTGAGCAAGAAGCAGCCCATTGTGGCCCATTGTGGCCACTTCTAGTTGTGAGGCTGAGTATAGGGAAGCTTTCACAGTGAATACTGGGTGTGTGTGGCTTAGACGCCTTATGGTTGATTTGGTGTTGGTCAATCCTCTGCCATCACCATCTTCACTGACAATCAGAGCACATTGGTAGTTGTGAGGAACCGTGTGTTCCATGCTCACACTAAGCACATTGAGGTGCACTATCATTATGTCAAAGAGAGGTTCTCTGTTGGAGAGATCAGTTTGGCATATGTGCCCACATGGGAGAACATTGTAGACCTTTTCACAAAGGCTCTGCCTAGAGAGAAGTTTGACGCTACAAAACTTTGGGCTTACTTCCTTTTGTGGATTGATCCCACATAGCTTGGCACTTATTTATACATGAGTGCAAGCTCCTCGTTCACCACATTACTCCCATGGGGGATTTGCTGATATATTTAGGTAGTGATGTGTGTGAACACACTAGGACCCTCAAGGCACTTTTTTCCCTCCTTAGGAGGTTTTTCCCCTGGCTTGGATATATGCCTATAACCCTAATGGGTAACTTATATTTGTACATTCTTCTGGTAATATATTCAATATTTTGTGTTGTGCTCCAAGCTTCTTCTTCTTCCTTGTGTTGTTTGCATGCTTCTGTAGACCTCAAACCCAAATTTAGTTTGCCTTAGATGTTCTTATAATTTATTTCTTTAGGTTGTTGAAATGGATCAATTTCTTGTTTGCAATTCACCCCCAAGAAAGAGATCAATGTAAATATTGGGGAATTATTAATCCCTACCAACCCTGAAAGGGTATAGGTCAATTATCTATCAAACTTGTTAAGAGGATGTAATACCATCTTTATTTGAGAGAGAGTTCAAATGGCTTACTTAAAGTAGGCTCAATGTTCTTTCAAAACTTAACATAGTTTTGAGGGCCCACTTTAAGAGACTACAATCCATAGGGATAAAATTAGCTTTTGAATACTTTAGTTGGTTGGAATCTATTTAACTTTTTCTTCGAAAAAAGATCAAGATCTTTATAACTATGTCCAAAAATGGGAACTCCATGTAAAAGATCCTACTATGTTTAAGGTCACAAGTATTCATAGCAATGGATTATTCCAATCATAATAATGTAGCCGTGTAAGAATGGAATGGTAGTTTTAATATGGCCCACTGGCTCTGCTACCATAATTCCTACACTAGAAATTCTAACCAAACTTAAGCCTGAATAAATTGAATGTCCCTCTACGCCCACAAACCCATCCCATAATTTTCATATGCATACTTATTGTATGCAAAGATATTACACCTCTAGAGGAAGAGGTGGTAGCATGCATAAGGTTCAAAAATCAAAACGCTCATTAAAGCAAGCAAAAGTTCCAAGTTTGGAACTTTCTTCATTCAAAGAATGGTGTGAAATTTCAATGCAAATTTGTATATGAAAGTTGCTACAATGCATGTAAACCATGTCCATAACTTTGCACAGCCAATCTTTCTTCTCGTGACCCATGTGGTATGGATGCATAGTACAAATCATTTCCATGACTAATTGTGTATGTGACCATGCAACGTAGGCCACCTCAATGTATGAATCCACTTTAAAGTCCATATCTTTTCTAGCATGCATTGCATGTTCTATGGTTTGCATGGAAAAGAAAAAAAGGTGTAGATACTTATTTGGAAATTAAGCTTCATCCATCCCTTGAATCCCATTAAGTGGTAATGTAGGTATCTCACCTCTTCGCTTGTTGAAGTATTTCTTGGGATCTTTTATACTTACTTGAGTGCCCAATATGTGCATCTACCTTTAATATCATGCATCTATGCATGTATACTAAAAGATGCAATCTCTATACAAATGTGGAATTTCTTCCCTTCTTTTGAAAAAGAAATTTGTCAGAAAGAATCATGCTCTTATAAATGAACTGAATCTCATTTTGCATAGTTTTTTCCTTTGTGTACGATGAACAATTCACATAATACATGCATATCATGTCATGAAAATTGCTACTTAGCCTAAGCTTAAACCATGTTCTACTTAGAACGAGCATTCCTTGTCTTTATGCTGACCTCATAGTGCATAGCTTACAAAATGGATGCCCTCATTTAATGGATTCATCAAGTCTTCTAAAATACTTAAAAGAAAAGCACTAGATAGGGTGCTGAATAGTTTCATTCCTATACTTGATGAAGAACATTTAGTCGTATGCATACTATTCTTCCATGTTCTTTTGTCTTGATCCAAGTGAAGAATGAAGAGAATGTTTTCTTCATTTGCTTCCATGATGAGAGACATCTTCTTCTTTTGCGTGACATAAAAAGACCCGAAGAGGGAGGAACTAGAGGCTTTTCAAGCTCTTTCTCATGAAGCTTGACGCCAAGGGGCATTCTCGAAAATAAACAAAAGTACATATTCTCTTCTTTACATGAAAAGAGACCATAGACGTCGCTGCCACATATGGATTTTTTGAGGGTAGAAGAATCCCACATGGGATATCATGTGTCTCTCATAAGAAGTAATCTTGATCAATCTTTCCTTCCAGAGTCCTTCAGGTGGTTATATCAAAAAGCGCATGGACGGGCAAGGATGTTCTTCCAACTTCTCGAATATGCTTTTGCAGAGCTTCAGGAAGCTCATGTAGTGTGTTCTTTAAAGGGATATATCCCACATTCAAGGGCTTTCCAGAGAGAACCATTCTATATATTGAAGGGCTTACGATTCTGAATTCTTGAAGACTGGAGGGAGAGAGTAGCCATGCTCCTCCCCTTTTTTCTCACTCCCTCGATTGCTTGGGCAATTGACTGCTTGCTCAGCAATAAGTGAATGTACAAGTTGTTGAAAGGGCCTCTCATGGGGCTCAATGAGGTTCATACCTCCTAGTTGGACCTATCATTTGGTAGCTCCAAAATGAACAAGGCCTCTTTAACTGAACTAGAGCCCATCCTCCTTGGAAAAGGAGTAAAAAATGGATACTCATGGGATTCTTCCACCAAGATCTAGCTAGTTGTGATAACCAATGTTGTGGAAGGAGGGACATATCCTCCACAAGCAAGTAACTAAGGAATTCAAGTAGCAAGATCCATACTAGGGAGAGAGATGCACCCATCCACCCTACCAACCCCTCCAATATATAGTTCCATGTTTAAGGGGGTGACTAAACCACAAGCGGGCATGTGTCCCTTCCATCACATGGGTCCCTAAGGTCATCACATGGTTTCCAAGCTTAGAAAATCACACGAAAACTCAACCTTAAAGAAAACAAAGCTAAGGTTCAATGACCCTCCAAAATAAGAGGTAAAGAAACAATAAATCCCAAGGGCTCCACACTTAGAAACCCAAGGATTCTACCCCTTGGATGCATGTAGTTATACAACAATATGTGTGGATGTATGTGTGTATGTATGTGTATGTATAGATATGTGTGTATGCATGTATATATGTGTGTGTAGGTATGCATGTATATATGTGTGTATGTGTATGTTTGTATGTATGTGCATATGTATGTGTATGTATGTGTTAGCATATATGTGTGTGCTTATATTTGTATGTTTGTGTGTGTATGTGTGTTTGCATGTATGTGTGTTTCTATGTATTTGCATATGTGTGTCTCTTTATGTATGTATGTATGTATGTATGTATGTATGTATGTATGTATGTACGTATGTATGTGTGTGCAGGTATGAGTGTATGTATGCATGTGTGTATGCATGTATGTGTGTTTATGTGTGTGTGTGTGTGTCTATGTGTGTATGTATGTGTGTTTATATACATATGTATGTGTGTGTATGTATGTGTATGTGTATGTATATGTATATGTGTATGTGTTTGTATGTATATGTACATGTGTATGTGTTTGTATGTATATGTATATGTGTATGTATATATGTACGAAAGTGTATGTATGTGTGTGAATGTCTATATATGTGTGTGTATGTATGTGTAAGAATGTGTGTGCATGTGTGTGTGTGTGCATTTGTGTATTTATTAAGTTATTTCCTTAACTATAATCATTTAAAAAATATTTCATAGTATGAACATGTGTGTATGTGTTTATATGTGTGTGTGTGTATGGATGTGTGTGAATATGTGTATATGTGTGTATTTATATTTTTTTCCTTAATTGTAATTTTTTAAAAGCTACTTCCATTTTTATGTATCTCATTTATAATAAAATGAATAATAACAAATTTATATGAAAAAAAAGTGAAAATCCTCCAATATATAGATCCATGTCCAAGGGGATAACTAAACCACAAGGGGACATGTGTCCCTTCCATCAAACGGGTCCCGAAGGTGATCACATGGTTTGCAAGATTAGAAAATCACATGCCTTCTAAAAGAATACTCTCCAAGCTCTTGCATACAGGTCAAGTGGCTGGGAGGAGCTTCCACTTAAGCTTAAAGAACCCAACCTTAGAGAAAGCAACCCTAAAGTCCAAGGAATTTTCAAATGGAGGTAAATAAACAATAAATCCCAAGGGTTTTTACATGTAGAAACATAAGGGTTCTACCCCTTAGACCCATGTAGTTATACAATAGTACCACTCTTAAAAGCATTTTTGCCCTTGGAAATGAGTGGAGATAGATATCTTGGGCAACTTACCTATGTCCCATGATCAATTTCATTGATCATGGTCTTCATCTCTCTCTTTTGCCTCTTTATTAAGAAGGATATCCTATGTTGAGTGAATTTGAAAAGAGGAGAATCCATCTGTCATATGATCCCTACCTGATTCGTTCAAAACTTCATTTGATTTTTCACATGAAAAGTGGGGTCAAATGAAAAATATGGAAAGAATAACAAGGGTGGAACAGAACTTCCTTGCCTACTTCACTATTTTAGCTATGTGCAAGTTGGGCATCCACATCATAAAGAAGTGAATTGGGTGGATCGTAATTTTCTCATGCTAAATTGCAATCTTGATCCATCTCTATGCACCATTTGTGCATGAAACTAGCAAAATAGGTGGGGAATTTGTTAGTAGATTCATTCTTCTAGTTAGATCCTATCTTGATCGAAAGGAAAAATGAACTTTATTCAAAATTCCTACCCAAATCACATTCCTTTAATGTACTTATACTTTGTTTCCTTAGGCTAGTGAAATGGGTGAATTTCTTGTTTGCAATTCACCTCCAATAAAGAGATCAATGTGAATAGAGGGGAATTAATAATCCCTCCCAACCCCAAAAGGATACAAGCTGATTATCTATTTGCCTTTTTAAGAGGATATAATATCCTCTTTATTTGAGAGAGAATTCAAATGGCTTACTTAAAGTGGATTCAATGTTCTTTCAAAAAATTACATAGTTTTGAGTTGTATGCAAAGACTTTTACACCTCTAGAGGAAGTTGTGGTAATATGCATAAGGTTCAAAACCGGAGCCCCTCCTTAAAGCAAGCAAAATTTCCAAGTTTGAAACTTTTTTCATTCAAATAATGGTGCCAAATTTCAATTCAATTTTTTTTATGAAAGTTGCTACAATGCATGTAAACCATGGCCATAATTATGTGCAACCAATCTTTCTTTTCCTGAACCGTGTGATATGGATGCATTAGTACAAATCATTTTCATGACTAACCGTGTATGTGACCATGCAAGGTAGGCCACCTGAATGTATGAATCCACTTTAAAGTTCATATATTTTGTTTTGTGCATTGCATGTTCTATGGTTTGGAAGGAAAAGAACAAAGTGATTAGGTGCTTACTTGGAAATTAAGCTTCGTCCATCCCTTGAATCTTTTTGAGTCGTAATGTAGTTATCCCACCTCTTCCCTTGTTGAAGTCTTTCTTAGGCTCTTTTAGACTTACTTGAGTGCCCAAAATGTGCATCTATCTTTAATAGCATGCATCTATGCATGTATACTAAAAGATGCAATCTCTATGAAACTATGCACTTTCTTCACTTCTTTTGAAAAAGAATTTTCTAAAAAAGAATCATGCTCTTATAAATGAAGTTAATATCATTTTGCATAGAGTTTTCCTTTGTGTATGAGGAACAATTCACATAATGCATGCATATGATGTCATGAAATTTATTCTACAGAACTACTCAGCCTTAGCTCAAACTGCATTCCTCGTCTACTAAGCTTAGAAGGAGCATTCCTTGTCTTTATGCTTACCTCATAGTTCATAGCTTACAAAATGGATGCCCTCATTTAATGGCTTCTTCAAGTCTTCTAAAATACTTAACAGAAACACACTAGATAGGGTGCTAAGTGTTGGAGGAGATGGAGGATAATCTTCAGAGATGAATTGGTGTTGCTTAAACCTGCTTCACACTAGCCAAGAACAACTACTAGAGAGTGTAGTGGGCCTCTTCAGCATGCTAATGATCATAAATAATCACCTATGTTGCTTGCAACATGATCCACTAATGAATGGATCAAAATAGATAGGTAAACAATTAATCCAAGACAAAAAACTTTCTATGCTTGTCTATACACATGTTCAATATTTTGAACACTTCTCTAAGTACAGTAGCAATTAGATTAATTCCTTTTGGGAAACTCTAATTAGCTTAGATAAAAATCATGAGTGATTTCATTAAAAATGATGGACTACACACTGAGAATGATGTTTAGCAATTCACAGTGCCTTTCCGACATTTATGGGGTGCATCAGGCAACATACTAGAGAGTAAAGATGTGTTAATATCTCACGATCCAGAGAGGCAATGATAATGAGACTTTGCAATCATATACTAGACAGTATGCTGAATCTACCATGCTTTAAATCATGAAAATTGATCAATCATACAGTGAGAGCAAGCTCTTAGAAAGTCATTGTTTTGATGTAGTCATAGCAGAGAAGTGAAATGAGAATGTAATGATAGTATATGTATTAAATCTATACAAATACAATGTTACTGGAAATCATATATTGCTCAATGTGTGAGAGGTGAATGAGATATGAGATGAGATCTCAATTCACAATAGATCCCCTTCACAATGATCTCATGGAGTCGAGATGTCCCGAGGGTCCTTTGATCCTCTTTTTATAGTTATTTTTGGAGCCAACGTTTTGAATTCAAATTCAAAAGATCTGCCTAAAAGTGAATCCTAAAGTATAGGATATATTCTGTCATCAATCAACTACCAAATGAATTGTGATTTAAAGCTTCCTAACTCCATGTGGTTGTAGATCACTTTTATAAAGGTAAATGTGAAGGACCTTTACAAGAGGTTGATCATTGGATTATGCCAATAAACCAAGTATGTGGGCTTGGTTTCTATTGCACCAAAAGCTCCCCCTCAAGCCTAACATGCTTGGTCTTCATTCTTCCTTGATTTCCTACAACCCAATCATCAATTTGAATCTCTTCATCTTGGTTCTATGCAAAGAGTTTGTGAGTATATGTGCACATTGTAAATGAGTTGATACATAGGATAGTTGAATATCCTTGCCAAGCAATTTCTCCCTTACATAATGATAGTGCACTTCAATGTGTTTAGTCCTTGCATGATATATAGGATTAGCAGCCAAATCAAGTGAACTAATGTTGTCTCCAAAGATTATTGGAGTGTATGAGTGTAACCCCAAATCTGCATAGAGTTGCTTGAGCCACATGGCTTCTTGAGTTGCATTTACCAAACCTATGTATTCTCCTTCTGTAGATGATAAGGTCATAGTTGGTTGCTTCTTAGATGACCATGATATAAGCTTTGAACCTGCAAAAGATAGGTACCCTAAAGTGCTGCTCCTATCATCCTTGGAGTCAGCCCAATTTGCATCAGAATACATCTTTATGTTGAAGTCAGAAGTGAAGGGATAGAACAACCCTTCATTCATCGTACCCTTTCAATACTTAAGCACCCTTTTGCGAGCTTCCATGTGAGGCTTCCTTGGTGCATGCATAAACTGACTCAATGTACTTACTCCACAACCAATGTCTACTCTTGTTAGGGTAGCATAGTTGAGGCTCCCTACAAGCTTTTGGTATCCTATAACATCCTCAAGAAGTTCTCCTTCATGAGAACTAAGCTTATGGTTGAGTTCCATGGGTGTACCTGCAATTTTAGTATTCTCCATCTTGAACTTTACCAACATATCATGTATATACTTTCTCTGAGTAATAAATATACAAGAATCTGTGTCCACAAGCTCTAAGCCAAGAAAGTATGTTAACAAACCAAGATCACTGATTTTAAATTCTTCCATTAGTTGAGCCTTAACCTGCTTGATGCCATTAGCGTTATTCCCTGTAATGATAATATCATCCACATAGACACATAAGTAGATAACTTCTGAGTTGTTCTTCTTTATAAACAAAGAAGAGTCTGCCTTGCTAGCCACAAAACTTTGATCCTACAAATAAGTAACAAGCCTATGGCTCCAAGCTTTAGGAGTTTGCTTTAATCCATAGATTTCTTTCCTTAGCTTGCATAAAAAACCTAATTTATCTTTATCTTCACATCCTTTTGGTTGTGCCATATACACTTCTTCTGATATCCATCCATTTAAGAATGCATTTTTGACATCTGACTGATATAGATTCCAGTTCTTAGAGGTAGCAATACTTACCAAAGCCCCAATTGTTGGCATCTTTGCCACATGTGAAAAGGTTTCTTCATAGTCCACTCCATGGGTTTGAGCAAACCCCTTTGCCACTAGTCTTGCATTGTACCTGTTTATATAACCATCTTAGTTCTTTTTTATTTTATATATCCACCTGGATCCTATTACCTTCATGCTTGGCTTCTTGGGAACCAAGTGCCAAGTATGGTTTTCCTGAGTGCCTCTACTTCTTCCTGCATGGCTTCTCTCCAGTCTTTCTTCTTACTAGCTTCTTCAAATGGAGAAGGTTCTTTTGTCCTAGAGTCTTTAGGGATATACATAGAATGTTTGGTGACTAATGATGTATCATAGCCATACCTTATGGGCCTTTTACTCTCCCTTTGAGATCTCCAAAGTGCTTGATTGGAGGACTCTGGTATGTCTTCTAATTGCTTGAATTTGGTCTTGCATCTTGACTTCCAAGCCTTGAAGTCAATCTGCTCTTCATCGTCTACATTGATATCTTTTGGTAATTGTTGCTCTTCTTGAGTGAGAGTTGGAAAGTCATTTTCCAAGTCATAAGGTAACCTGATCTTCCTACAATCAGCTTCAAACCATGAATTATTTTCATCAAACACTACATCCCTACTAACTATAAATGCTTTGTTAGTGGGATTGTATAGCCTATAGCCCTTCTGGTTTTGATCATACCCACTGAATATACATTTTTCAGCTTTAGGGTCAAGCTTCCCTCTAACCTGTGAGGGAATGTGTGCATAAGCAATGCACCCAAATATCTTGCAATGGTCCAAAGAGGGTCTCCTGCCATTCCATGCTTCATAGGGTGTCATTCCATCCAAGGACTTGGATGGGAACCTGTTGACCAAGTAAGTGGCTGTGTAAATAGCCTCTGCCCATAGGTAATTAGGTAGCTTCTTCTCATTCAACATTGACCTAGCAGCTTCAACTATTAACTTGTTCCTTCTCTTTGCTACTCCATTCAATTTATGATCATATCTTGTGGTTACTTCCCTCTTTATGCCTCTATCCTGTAAAAATGAGTCAAATTCATGTGAAAAATACTCACCACCTCCATCAGATTTGATCCTTTTCAAGATTCTACCTGCTTGGTTCTCAACTAGTGCCAAATACTTTTTGAAGCGTGTAAATACTTCATCCCTATGCTTCATGAAATAAAGAATTGTCCATCTACTATAATCATCTATAAATAAAACATAGTACCTTGAACCTGAGATTGATGGATCTTTGATAGGGCCCCACACATGAGTGTGTACAAGTTCCAATTAGTCTTCATGCGTGTACCCCTTTCTATTGAATGGTTGCCTGTGAGCTTTACCAAATTTACATGCTCCACATTTGTATATCATGTGTTGCTTGGTCACATTGGGAATGTCAAGCACACTTTGATCCCTGCATATTTGCTTTAGTGTTCTTTCTCCTATGTGTCCTAGCCTTTTTTGTGCCATATCTCTATCTCAGATAGGGTTTGACCTATATAATTGAATAGTGCTATGTTCATGGTGTCTTCAATCTCAAATGTAAATAATCTACCAGATTTCTCACCTTTATGTATCATTTTGCCTTGTTGAGGGGTTTCCACATATGCTCCATGCTTAGTGAATCTGATCTGTAAGCCTTTCTCAACAATCTATCCAACACTAATTAGGTTTTTGGTTATAGTTGGCACATACAAAACCTTACTCAAGAGGTTCATGTTACCATCAAATGTCTTGACATTTCCAATTTTTTTGACTGAGTTTTTAGTGTCATCACATGTCTGTACTTCATGCTTCCCTTTGGGCTCCTCAAGATTAGATAATAAACCTACATTTCCAGCCACATGGTTGGAACAACTTGAATCAATATAGAAAAGATGCTCATCATCTTTACCTTGCTTGGATGTCATATTCATGATGAGTAGGGAATCTTCTTGGTCTTCTGTATAATTGTTATAATTTCTTCTTCCTTTGAAACCTTGATAATTGTTGTTGTTGTGCCTTGATTGTTGTTATGATTATAGTTGCTTCCTCCATTGTTGTACCTTCCTCTGGATTGTCCATAGCTACCTCTATGGAAGTCTCTCCCCCTTTGACTCCTTGTGTTCTTGAAGCATTCTTCTGTGGTGTGGTTGATAAGAACACAAATGTTGCAAGGTGGATTGTTGTAGGATCTCCCCCTGCCTTGCTTTCCTCCTCTCCCCTTTCCTCTAGCAGCTCTTCTTCTACTTGTGTAGTTAGCTTGAGAGGTACTAGCCTCATCTTCATTCTTCTTGAGTTTACCTTTATCTTTACTTTTATTATTATCTGTATAAAGGCAGCAGATTGATTACCTCTAGAATTATCACCATTCTTGTTGAGCTTTTTCTCATGGGTGAAGAGTTGCTCCATCAAGGTGTTGAGGTCAGGTATTTGCGTATCCACGTAGAGGTCCATTGCTGTGGTGAATGACTCCCACTTATCATCAGCTTTGATGCCATTAATGATCTGCCTTACTATGTGTTGTTCTTCTATCTCTTCTCCAATGCTTGCAAGTTGGTCAGCCACATCTTTCATCTTGGTTACATAATCAGCTACTCCTTGCTTTGGTTGCTTCTTTAGAGTTGTAAACTCCATCCATAACTAATTCTTCCTAGCTCCTGTATTTGATTAGAAATATGATGAGGGTACTTCTCAAGTCTCTTGGGTGGTCTTGCAATTCCTAATGTGAGGCAATAAGAAGTCAGATATTGATTTTAGTAGATAAGACTTGGAAAGAGCATCCTTTGCACACCATGTGGTCAACTTTTCTTATTCTTCCCTTGTGGGTTGATGCTTGCTCCTGAATGTTGGAATCTCTTTATCTCCTGAGATGTACCCATATAGACTTCTCCCTTGAAGGTAGTCTTGAATCCTTAGTGACCATATTGAGTAGTTGTTTCTATCCAATTTGTTAATGAAGGATGGAAATCCATCTCCCATCTTGCTTGTTGTTGCTCTGATACCACTGTTGGAGGAGATGGAGGATAATCTTGAGAGATGAATTGGTGTTGCTAAAACCTGTTTCACACTAGCCAAGAACAACTACTAGAGAGTGTAGTGGGCCTCTTTAGCACGCTAATGACCATAAATAATCACCTATGTTGCTTGGAACATGATCCACTAATCAATGGATCAAAACAAATAGGTAGAAAATTAATCCAAGACAAAAAAACTTGTTATTCTTGTCTATACATCTGTTCAATATTTTGAATAGTTCTATGAGTACATTAGAAATTAGATTAATTCCTTTTGGGAAACTCTAACTAGCTTAGATAGCTACCAATCATGAGTAATTTCATAAAAAATGATGGACTACACACTGAGAATGATGTTTATACCTTCCCGACATTTATAGGGTGCATCAGGCAATAGACTAGAGAGTAAAGATGTGTTAATATCTCATGATCCAGAGAGGCAATGAGAATGAGACTTTGTAATCGTATACTAGACAATATGCTGAATCCATCATGCTCTTAATCATGACAATTGATCAATCATACACTGAGAACAAGATCTTAGAAAGTCACTATTCTCATGTAGTCATAGCAAAGAAGTGAAATGAGAATGTAATGATAGTATATGTATTAAATCCTATACAAATACAATGTCATTGGCAATCATATATTGCTTAATGTGTGAGAGGTGAACGAGCTATGAGATGAGCTCTCAATTCACGATAGATTCCCTTCACAATCATCTCATGGAGTCGAGATGTCCTGCAGGTCCTTTGATCCTCATTTTATAATTGTGTTTGGAGCCAATGTTTTGAATTCAAATTCAAAAGATCTACCTAAAAGTGAATCCTAAAGTATAGGATATATTCGCTCATCAATCAACTACCAATGATTTAAATCTTCCTAACTCCATGTGGTTGTAGATCACTTTTACAAAGGTAAACATGAAGGACTTTTACAAGCGCTTGACCATATAGAGTCTCATATGAATTATGCCAATAAACCAAGTATGTGGGCTTGGTTTCTATTGCACCAACACTAGATACTTTCATTTCTATAATAAGAAATCAAAATATAAGAAGCAATAATAAAGGAGTTCCCAGAATATACTTGATGAAGAACATTTACTCGTATGCATGCTATTCTTCCATGTTCTTTTGTATTGATCCAAGTGAAGAATGAAGAGAATGTTTTCTTCATTTGCCTCATGATGAGAGACATCTTCTTATTTTATGTGACATAAAAAGACCCAAAGAGGGAGGATTTTCAGGCTATCTGAGATACAAAGATTTGGCATGCACACTTTGGTCATTTAATTTTGCTAGTTTTCTTTGACTATAGAAATTTGAAATGGTATCTTCTCTTTCCAGACTTGAGGCACCCTCTAAACATGTCTATGAAGGCTGTATTTTGGGGAAAATGCAACATTCTTCCTTCCTAAAAGGTAGTTCAGTTAAAGTTGTACATAAATTGTAGCTTGTTCATAGTGGTATTTGTGGTACTATGCAGACACCTTCATCTAAGAATTACCTATACTTCATGACTTTCATTGATGAATTTTCTAGGCATGCATGGGTCTATCCATTGAAAGCAAGTCTAAAGTTGTTTATGTTCTTTAAAAAGTTCTTGGTTATAGATGAAAATCTATCAACATGTAAATGGGCACCCTTGGTTCTAATCGAGGGGGGAAGTATATGTCTTCTAAGTTTAATGCATTTTTGGCTAATCATGGGATAAAACATCAATGTACAATGTTTCCACTTCAACAAATTGGACTTGATGAGAGGAAGAACATGTCTCTCATGGAAATGTCTAGGTGTATGGTCGAAATTTTGGCTTTGCCACATAGCTTTTGGCTTGAGGTTGTTATGCATGCATCATATTTACTTAATAGGTGTGCCAACAAAGCATTGTAGTATATCACTCCATATGAGGCTTGGCATGGTTGCAAATCATATGTTTCTCATCTACATCTTCTTGCTTGTTTGGCATATGCATTAATGCTTGAACAAAAATGTAGAAAATTGGATGATAAGTCAATGAAACGTATTTTCGTTGGGTATAGTGCTGAAAGAAAAGGCTATTGTCTATATCATCTATAGGCTAAAAAAAAATTTATTAGTTATAAAGTTGATGATTTAGCTGTTACTTTCATGTACCAAGAAGACATCAATTGTCTCAAAGGATGTGTATGATACTTTCTTGACTCTTTTCATAGGTGTGCAGTCATGTGTTGTACTAGTGAGGCAATTTTGCAACCTTTAAAGGTTTCAAAAGATGATCTAGATCATCCCATTTTTTATGTGGATTTATGTGATGGAGTTATTGATGAGAAAGCTGACATAGAAGAGGCAAAACCATGCCCAAATCCTTGGTCCAAACTTTGAGGGATAGAAAATTACATGCATCTTTGCCATAATGTACTCATGCAGCCTTTTATAATGCTTCCTTTGCATCAAAATGTTTACATGGTTGTCTCTGTGGAGAATTAGTTCTCCTATGCGCAATGAAAATGTGTAGTGAAACCTTGTATGTCCAACACTTGGACAAACAGCTGCACATTAGATAGCTTGCTGCTCTCAATACAAAAATCAAATGGACTTGAGCCTTTAGTCAATCAAAGTAGACAAAGAGAGATTTCTAAGAAGCTATAAATAACTTAATTTGGACAAGTTTTGATTAAGAAACACAACTGACAAAGATGAACTACTTGTCCACACAAGTATGCTGAAGAACTGAGCTTCACTCTCGGACTGATAACTCTCTGAATATATATCCTTTGAGAAATATATTTGGTATAGAGAAAGTAGACACAAATAGATTGCCAACAAGATAAAGAACAAGTAATTTGGATGAGTTTTGGTCAGGAAACTCAACTGACCAAAATAGACCACCTGCACGCATAAGTACATTGTAAACCTAGACTTTACTCTCTGATAGATATCTCACAGAATATAAATCTTCTAAGATATTTGGGATAGTGAACGTAGATGCCAAGAACTTTTCAACAAGACAAAAATCAAGCAATCTGGATATGTTTTGGTTGGGAAAATTAAGCAACCAAAATAGACTAGTTGTTTACACAGGTATACTAAAAAACTAGACTTCAATATTTCACTGATATCTCACAAACTCTATAATCTTTCAAAGAGATATTTGGTATGCAGAAAGTGAACAAGATAAGATTTCCAATGAATGTTTAAATGCAAGAAATGGTTACATATACATTGAGATATGAACTTTACAACAGAGCTATGTACAAATTGACGTGCGATTGGAAGGAGTCTAAGGGAAGACAAAATGACAAAATGACTAGATCCGACTATTGGGAGCTCTTGCCTCTTTCTCTTCTTGTTTTGAATGTGCTCCTACTTCACTTTTATAACCAATGATCATGTGAAGAATTTTGTGCCTCCTTCTTAACTCACCACTTTCCCACTACATGCCACTAACTACAAGGCAAGATATTGAATCTCTTACTCATCATGAATTTTGACTAGACTTTTTTTCTTTTATTTTTTCTTTTTTTCTTCTTTTTCTTTATTTTTATATTTGGTAAATTTATCCAAGCATAGCTCATATGAAAATGAGCTTGTACATTTATCTTCAACACTCCCCCTCAAGCTCATTTGGGAGTTATCTTCGACCATGTCTTGCAAATTTATCACATCCTTGAAACCTTTGAGTTTAGAAGCATCCAAGAACTTTGTAAACATGTCTGCAACCTGCTCTTTGGTTCTGGTGAACTTTATCTCCACATCTTTGCTTAATACCTTCTCCCTTACATAATGGTAGTGGACCTCTATGTGCTTGCTCCTTGCATGAAACATAGGATTGCTTGCCAAGTAAATACTTGACATGTTATCACCGTATATAGGGATGGTTCCAACTTGCACTCCAAGATCAGCCAAAAGCTTTTTAATCCACATTGCTTCACATGTGGCAAAAGCTAATCCTCTATAACCTCCATAGATGAAAGTGCAATAGTAGGTTGTTTCTTTGAGCTCCATGTGATAGTTTTGCTTCTTATCATGAACACATAACCTGAGGTTGATCTCCTATCTTCCTTTGAACCTCCCCAATCAGCATCGCTAAAGCCTTTGACCTGCAATTCTTCATCAAACTTGTAAAACAAAGCATGATTAACTGTATGTTTTATGTATCTCAGCACTCTCTTGGCTGAATTTAAGTGTTCACTTGTCGAGTCTTGCATAAACTGAGAAAGTACACCAACAACATAAGATAAATTAGGTCTTGTAATGTTTGCATAGATTAATGATCCTAGAATGCTTTTGTATGTCATTACATCTTCCGATGGTTCTCCATCATTTGAACAAATATTTGTATTTGTGTCCATGGGTTGAGTGAGCGGTTTGCATCCACTCATTCCAAATCTGAAAAGAACATCCAACAAGTACTTCTTTTGTATCAAGTAGATGTCACTCTTTCCATAAACAACTTCAATTCCTAAAAAATATTTCAACTCTTCAAGATCTGAAATTTTAAACTCCTTACCAAGCTTCTTTTGATATCTTTAATCCCTGTAACATCATTTCCTGTTATGATGAGGTCATCGGCGTATATGCAAATATATACCTCTCTATTTTCTTCCTTCTTCATGTACATTGAAGGATTCGCAATACTTGGGTTGTATCCACACTTAGTTAGATATTGTGCCAATCTCTGATTCCATGCTCTTGGTGCTTGCTTCAAGCCATAAAGTGCCTTCTTCAACCTGCAAACAAAGTCTGGATGGTTTTCATCTTCAAATCCAACTAGTTGACTCATGTATACCTCTTCTTGTAGTTCTCCATTGAGAAGCATTTTTTATGTCGAGTTGATATAATGGCCATCTCCTTGAAGCACCAATTGCTATTAATGTTTTGATAGTTCCCATCTTTGCAACAGGGATGAAAACTTCATCATAATCTATGCCTTGTGTTTGTTTAAATCCTTTGGCAACTAATCTAGCTTTATATCTAGCTAGTGAACCATCAACATTCCTCTTTACTTTAAACACCCATTTGTTTGGAACAATCTTCATACCTTCTTTCTTTGGCACTAGCTCCCATGTGTGATTATCTTTGAGAGCTTTGATCTCCTCTTTCATAGCTTGCTTCCATTCCTTTTGTGTGCAAGCTTCTTCATATGTCTCAGGCTCTTTGTCTTTGATAACCTGCATCATGTATGCAAAATGTGTTGCCATGAAACTATCATAACTCAACTTTTGAGTTGGATACCTTGTCCTTGAAGATCTTCTTTCATTGCCTTTAGAAAGTTGTTTCTTTAACCTATTCAACTTTACCTTCGGAGTGATTACCTCTTCATATTCTTCTTCACTTGCATCTATCTCACTGTTTGGAGTAGCACTTGCTTCTTCGACTCTACTATGCGCTGAATTTGGAGACACATAATGACTCCCTCTCCATGTTGAACATTCTTCATTTGATGTAGATGCCTCTGGTCCTGAAACCTTTGTGCTTGATTGTTGAACTTCTCTTTGATTTGTCCCTTCATAATCATCACAATCTTCTTGAAGAATCTTTTCCTTTCCTTTATCTTCATATCATGGTCTTACTTCATCAAAGACCACATCTCACGAGACTCTTAATTCCTTTGCTCTAGGGTTGTAACACTTGTATCCTTTTTGCTTCGTCGCGTAGCCGATGAAAATACATTTTTTTGACCTTGGTTCCATCTTTCTTCTAACTTCTTGTGGAATGTGAACAAAGCAAACACATCCAAACACTTTGAGGCGTCTAAGATCAGGTTTCTTACCGGAATATACCTCCTCCAGAGTCAAGTGATGTATTCCTGATGTTCTGCACCTATCCATCAAGTAAATGGCGATTGTGGTAGCTTCAGCCCAATAGTACAATGGTACCTTCATCTTGTTGAGCATGTATCTTGCAATTTCAGCAATTTGCCTATTTTTCCTCTTAGCTACTCCATTTTGTTGTGGTGTATACCTACAAGTGAACTGCCTTTTGATCGCATTCTCTTGTAGAAAATCTAAAAATTCTTTGGAGAAGTATTCTTCTCCACCATCGGACGTTAAGGTTTTGATAGACCTTCCTGTTTCCTTTTCAACTTCAACTTTGAATCTTTTGAATATAGAAAACACCTCTGATTTTTGCTTCATACAAAACAGCCATACCTTTCTTGAGTGATCATCAATGAAGGTGACAAAAAATCTATTACCAGCCATTGATGCCTCTTGGGTTGGTCCCCATACATCTGTATGTATCAAGTCCAAGACATTTGGGGCCACATAATTGCTCCTCTTGAATGGCTGCCTCGTTTGCTTTCCTAGTTGACAAGCTTCACATAACTCATGTAGTCCAATGCTATTAAATTTTGGAAGACGTCTTACCACTTCATGTTTGCTCATGTCCTTCAGCTTTGGAATGTTGATTGTCCTATTCTTTTGTGCCATGAGTCCAGCTCTGAAATCTTCTTGTTCCCACATTGTACATGACCTTTCCATGTGGATATAGGACATCTAAAGTGAACATCTTCCTTCTCTTCTAACTCGAGCAATGACCTTGAAGCCTTCCTTTGGATTCTTTATGAAGCACCCATTCTCATTGAATATGACATGATAACCCTTCTCTACCATTTTTCCTATTGAAATCAAGTTCTTTGAAATTGTAGGAACATGAAGAACATTAGATAGTACCTTTGCTCTAATTGTATCTCCAAGCCTTATATCTCCAATATGTTCAATCATGTGTTGAGTATCATCACCTGTTTCAACACATCCTTTTCCACTTCGTACCTGTAGATTAGTTAACAAACTTCCTTGGCATGACATATGGTTGCTACAACCTGAATCAATGTACCATTTTTTTTCATCTTCACAAGAGATTCTATATTCATGTCTCATTGCAAGTAGTGTGTCCTTGCTTCCTTCACTTGAGGTGCTTGCATAGTTGCTTTGATTCCTTTGATTGCCTCCATTTGGTCTTCCATTCTTCAGCCAACAATCACTAGCATGGTGTCCTACTTTACCACAATGATAGCATGTTATACCTTTATGAGAATTGTAGGAGCCTCGGCCTCTTCCTCTACTTCTACCTCGACCTCTTCCTTGTGTGTTGGCATTTGATGCATCCTTGTTGTCTTCCGAATTGTCTTGATTGTAGTTGGAGTTGTTGTGACCTCTTCCTTTTCCTCTTGAGCCTCCTCTTGAGTTCCTTCCTTTACCTCGATCTGCATATAACATTTGGTTGTGGTTGTCCTTTCCTTTCGGACCACCAAAGCTAATCTCTTCTGTGACAAGATGAGGTATTAGTTGTTCAAAACCTGGATATGCATCTTTCAAGTTAATGGAAGTTATAAAAGGCTTCCATCTTTCATATTCTCTCAATCCATTGTTCTTCCTCTTCAACCGTTGTGCCAATAGAAGCTAAAGCATCGCTTAGCTCCTTAATCTTCAAAGTATATTCAGGTATGGATTGACTCGAACTTTTCTTGATTGTGTTCAACTCATTCTTGAGTTGAAGTTTCCTAGCTTTGGTATTTGTTAAATACATCCTTTCAAGAGCTTCCCAAGCATCCTTAGCTTTCTCTAGACTTGCGAAATATGCCCTACCATGGCATTAGTAATGACTTGCGAAATGAGGAACATGACTCTCCTATTCCTCTCTTCCCATTCTTTTGCTTGCCTCCTTTGGACTTCGGTGGCCATAGCTTGATTGATTTGAGGTTGAGCATCATCGCCGCTCACAATACCCCATAAGCCTTTGCCCATTAGGTAGTTGGTCATTCTAAACTTCCACATGGGATAGTTATCCTTATCCAACTTCTCTACTTGTTGACCCAAGTCAACCATTGAAGAGTATCAAAGACTTTGAGAGTTACCTCGAATAGTTATATTGTCCTTTGCTCTTGTGTTTGTGAAGCTCCTCCTTATTTTATAGCTCCTCTTTTGCTTTGCTTTATCTCCAGCTCTCTTGATGAAGCTTCAGCACCAAGTTTGCTCTGATACCAACTATGGAGAATTATTTCTCCTATGCGCAACGGAAATGTGTAGTGAAACCTTGTATGTCCAGCACTTGGACAAACAGCTGCACCTTAGATAGCTTGCTGCTCTCAATACAAAAACCAAATGGACTTGAGCCTTTAGTCAATCAAAGTAGACAAAGAGAGATTTCTAATAAGCTATAAATAACTTAGTTTGGATAAGATTTGATTAAGAAATACAACTGACAAAGATGAACTACCTATCCACACAGGTATGCTGAAGAACTGAGCTTCACTCTCGGACTGATAACTCTCTGAATATATATCCTTTGAGAAAGATATTTGGTACAAAGAAAGTAGACACAAATAGCTTTCAACAGGCTAAAAACAAGTAATTTGGATGAGTTTTGGTCAGGAAACTCAACTAACCAAAATACACCACCTGCACATATAAGTACACTATAAAACTAGACTTTACTCTCTGATAGATATCTCACATAATATAAATCCTCTGAATGAGATATTTAGGACAGTGAAAGTAGATGCCAAGAGCTTTCCAACAAGATAAAAATCAAGAAATTTGGATATGTTTTGTTTGGGAAACTTAACCAACCAAAATAGACTACTTGTTTACATAGGTATACTTAAAAACTGGACTTCACCCTTTCACTGATATCTCACAAATTATATAAGCTTTCAAAGAGATATTTGGTATGCAGAAAGTACACAAGATAGGCTTTCCAATAAATGTTAAAATGCAAGAAATGGTTACATATACATTGAGATATGAGCTCTACAATAGAGCTGTGTACAAACTAACGTGTGGCTAGAAGGAGTCTAAGGGAAGACAAAATGACAAAATGACTAGATCCGACTACTGGGAGCTCTTGCCTCTTTCTCTCCTTGTTTTGAATGTGCTCCCACTTCACTTTTATAACCAATGAGCATGTGAAGAAGTTTGTGCCTCCTTCTTAACTCACCACTTTCCCACTACATGCCACTAACTACAAGGCAAGATATTGAATCTCTTACTCATCATGAATTTTGACTAGACTTTTTTTCTTTTATTTTTACTTTTTTCTTTTATTTTTTCTTTTTTTCTTATTTTTCTTTATCTTTATATTTGGTAAATTTATCTAAGCATAGCTCATATGAAAATGAGCTTGTACATTTATCTTCAACAGTCTCTAGTCTTTCTGATGAGAATGTATCTCTTTTTTTCATGAAACACATTTTTAAGCTTCACAATAGTGCTCATGCAAAATAAAGGAATGAACAAAGGAACCCATGATTCAAAACAAAGCTGGTCTAGTAAGAGGCTTGCCTAATAGGCTAAGTCACTTGAAAAAGAGGTTTATATGAGTGATTCAATCTCTCCAAGGATTCTAGTAATTCTCCTATGATAGGAATTTCCAAAGTATGTGGATCTATACTAGGCTTAGGTACCCATTTAAGAAAATATTTAATAGGCTTAGATATAAGAACTAGCATTTCTGCCCACTTAGATATCATGTGTAGAATTTTGAGGTTCTTTGAAGCTATAACTTCTTTGGTAGTTTCTTTTGGCATCCAAAATCCATTTGATAGATGAGGTCACTACTCGTTTTGTTTCTTTAGGTCTATTGGACCCGGTTTTAGAATTCTTTACAATTTTGGGTTTAGGTATAGGTTTCTTGGAGTCAAATTTTGGAGATGACTGCACTCTTTGCATCATGCTTGGAATTATTTTAGGAATTCAAATCCAAGATTTCCTTGTTGAGCTTCAAGTAGAGCTTGAGGGACCCAAACTTATTGAATCTTTATGATGGATGATGAGGACATGGATAGGATTTCCTTTGAGGTTTTCATTCTTTTGTAGTCAGTTGAGGGTCATTGGGTGACTTCTCTTGACCTTCCTTAGGTGTAGAATCCAAGAGTTTTGCTGAAAGCTTTGCCTCTTTCTTTTGTCCTCACTTCTCTATGGTCTTGAGACTCATCCTCACTTTCACCCTTAATGGGATCCTCTACTAGAAAATAATGACCAATAACGAAGCAGAATTAGATCATCAAGTAGAGTAAAGAGAGACAAAACACACTAACAGAAATGTACACAGATAGAGAGACAAAGAAATCAAAATTCTCTAATTTCCAATAACAATGTATATACAACAATGATACTCTCCACCCGTGCACTCCCACTGTGGAGCTTCAATGGCGATATAGATAGATTTTAGATGAAGGGCTTTATAATGTTCATATCCGTGATTTACCTTAGTAATAGGCCCTACTTAATCCTTTGATTTAAGCAAGATCTTTGAGATCGCTTGATGTTATGTTTTAGGTGTAACCAACAGGATCATCTGCAAGTTTGGAACATCTGTAATTACTAGACTGAGTAAACCATTGGACTGGACATGAAGAAATCCAGACTATCAAACTAGTCACTGAAGTTCTGGACAGGTTGATTACTGAGCTGGTCACCAAAGTTTTGGACATGTTGACTATCAAATTGGTCATCGTATTTCTGGATAGGTTGAAAATTGCACTAGTCACTACAATTCCGAATAGATCAACTATCAAACTATCATACCTCCTAACTTCCTCCCAAACTCGAGACACATCATCATAATTCTAGATTGGTTGATTGTCAAAGTGTCATGCCTCCATAATTTCGGTGTGACTAAAGTATTCATCCTGGCTAGCCTTCTAATTGGACTCATATAGATCATCTAGAACTTTTGCTGGTCTCATGTAGACCTCATCACAAATGTCCAGACTCTCATACAAGCTTCTCCTCATAATGGGGTCCATACAACTTAGAATACCATGGATCATTTGTGTCACATGTAGGTGGAGTATTGAGTATATCTAACATTCTCCTCACACAATGTGTCCATTGAATTCATAGAAGAATCAGAATCACAAGATGCAATTAAACATTCCCATTTAGGTGCAAAGAGATTTATGTTAGAGAATTCCAACATTCCATGCATATTTTCATCATGAACAAACACACATCCTAAAGATTAATTCATAGTTGCAAATTTTTTGTTCAACCAATCTTGAACTAGTATGATTTGCTCTCTTGTATGTGGTAGGGAGCTCATTTCTTGTGCACTATTAGAAACTCTTCTAATATGTGTTCAATGACTTCATTTATAAAATGATTCCCTCTATTGCTAACTATTTCAATAGATAAGCCATATGTAGTGAAATCCTCCTTGAATAGAGATTTAGTGATGGTTTGAGCATCACAATGTCTTCTAGCTCTTAGTTCTACCCATCTATTGCCACTACACAATCTGCATGAGAGCCTCTTATTGGTGCATTTATAAGTCTTACAAAATGAATTCCCCACTTAGAAAATGCTCTATTGTTCATCATAGGCCTGAGTGGATTTGATCTTTTCAGAAAGAATAATTGGTTCTTTGGCATATGTCACACCTTTCCACATAACTTATTGCATCCATGTGTAATGTAGGCCACCATAAGACAAAAAAAATGCTTGGATGTTTGTTTAGGAGATAGATGTCCTCTTAAAACTCCTAAGTGATCCATTTCTATATAGGAAAATACTCGCTTTCATGTATGCACAATTGCAAAAAAATATCTTTCCCTCTCTTATAGAGTTGATTTCCTATGAGAGAATACTCTTTACATTCTTCCTCATGTGCTTTTCTTCTAGCATGAGTAATACCTTTTGGAAATAATCCTTCACAAAGATAATCAACAATATGTTTACTCCATTCTAGTGTTATCATCATTTATTGCTGCTTCTCACATAGAATTGTGCCTTGCCTGCTTGAACCTATAGATTAATGAAGTTGAATCATGCTTAACTCCTCGTTTGGAAAATTGTCCAATGAAATCTTCCACAAGAGCCTCCATGTTTTTGAACATACCTATTGTCAATGTTGAAATCATGACAATGCAATTCCAATTAGAGTTAATCCAAATGCCTTATATTGAATGAAAAAGTCGATGACTTGTTTAGATATTAAGACTTGCTTGAACTCAACTACAAGATCATATGGATCAGTAGACCCATCATAATAGTTCTTCATGCACTTTTCCACTTGGGATGGTCAAAGGCAATGTCTTGGGTCTTGCATTCTAATTACAGTGTTTCCTAATTGAGGATTATCCTGTTCATAAGCTGGTGCTACATGAGCATACTTCTCTTACAGTGGAACTCTTATTTGGAATTTATCTAGAGGTGACTCTGGAAATCTAGAGTTGACTTCCTTATTAAGTTTTTCTAATGTAACATCAAAAGGGTTTTTACGTATTGTAGGTGTGGTCCCTATGGTTTGCCTATTTTATCCTTCATGTCCTAAGTTTCTACACGAAAAAGTGAAGATTAGGTCTTGCAAAAGGTCATTCAGGTTCCATGAATTCCCAATATGAGTTGCCTTTTTTATCCCCAATTGATGCAACAAGTTAGGTGTGCATTGATTATGGTACACATAGACTACCACTCTCATGGAAAGTGGAGTAGTTGTGTTATTTTTCCACTACCTCTTTTGCATACTCCTTTCCATATAAATGGCCTTTCGTGATGGTTGGACATCTACAAATATGAGTATGTTCATGCTTGCTATTTCCATTCCCTCGAATGGGTAGAATTTCAAGTTTATTATGTCTGCTTTCTTGTTTGTATACTTGGGATTGGAATTGAGAAAGTAAAAAATTCCTTCCTTTTACTTGTAGTGGTCAATGCAAAATTTAACTATCGAGTGTGGATCTACCATCAAACAATTAGGGGTCTTAGGCACAACCACTTGTCGATTGATGCCATCTAGATAAATTCCTATCCTATGGGCGTTGAACTTTTGGAATTCTAGAATGGTCCAATAGTCTCAGCTTGATGATTCTGACTTGTTGGGATTCATACGGTTCATGAGCATAGCTTCGAAAGTTGCCATATGATCCTAGTTTAATTCAAACTCGTGTCATGTGAGAGAAAGAAGTAAATAATCCTTTCCTGAGTGAAAGAGAGTAGTTTCAAGACCGGGAATCCCTTGAGGTTAAAGACTTCAATGTCGTTTTAGCATTTGGGCCAAAAAGTTAGTAACCTTGTGACTCACCTTAATGACTTCATGTAGTCGTTGATCGGTTGAATCAAAAGGCTCCTTTGGTCTCTCCAAGCAATCCTTGTCCTTTGATTCTTACGCAAGGTTCTCTTTCAAGCTCTTATTGATGCTCAAGCCTTGATGCTTCAGTAACTCCCTTTCGAGACATATTTTTCAAAGTTCTTTAAGGCATTTCAAAGCTACTTGCTTGTCTACTTACTTGATTTTCCAAAATAGAAGGGCTAAAAAATGCATCGCCCATGATTTGAACCTGTGATACTCATGGCTTTTGTGCCTTGTCTTGCTATTTACTCTCTAAAGAATACCTTAGATAGAAAAGAGGGGGGTATCCCATGCACAAGTTGGGTGATGAGAACCATGTGATCTTCGAGACCCACTAGGTGTCCCTTTCCAATTCTTGCTACCCAATTTCTCATGCAGGCTCAGCTTCCAAATCCTTACTTATCTTGATATGCTATCAAGTGCTTGGCCATAAAATGCTTGAAGCTTAATATCGATGCCCAAATAGCATCACCAATTATGTGCCATTTGATCTTCTTGGGTATGCTAGTTGATTCTAGAAAGTAACATTAGGAACTTCCACGGCTTTGAGCATTGTTCTAGGTGGAATAGAAAAATAATCTATTGTGCCACCATTCATACATTCATATATGGATGGAATTGATGAAAATTGAAAAAAAGAGTCACAAAATATACTAACCCAAAACTAGCCAATCATTCACTTGCACTGATAGTACTTTAGGTGATGTGGAAGGTGCAACACTCTTGAGGTGGGCTAGAGAGGCCAGAACAAACACTGTAGAAATGTACTGTGACATGGTTGTATGCAATCACACGTTCCACCGCTCTATGTGAACGAGCAAAGCCACATGGACAGAAATCATTTGCCAGAGAAGCTAATGTAGACATGCAGCCACCTTGTGTGAATTTGGCCTTGAGCTATACCCGAGTCTTCCAACATTCTAGAGGTGACTTGCTAGTTTTTCGTTGGCCCTAACGGATGCTATTTGATGGCCCACATACACTTGACTCATTTCCTCGGTGCATGGCAAGAAAGTGGACCTTGGGGCCCTTTAGGTGATAAAAATCAAAATCCAAGAGGTAGTATCAATCAATTTTTTTGTACCTTCGAAATGCTATCCGATGGCCTCACTTACTCACCACTTGATGCTTCCACTTGAACTAGACCCATAGGGAGCGTGTTGGACTCTCTCTTGCAAGTAATGGATACCTTTTAAGGTTTTGATATGCGATTCACTTACCCATGTTTTGATATTTCTTTGTATTCCATCTTTAGCCTCTTGCTTGAGAGGGTTTGTTATTCAACATTCTAAAATCAAGCTATTCGATATTTGAATTTTCTTACAACATCAAGGTGAGGATAATAGATACTCCAATCCAACAGTGATGGTTGATCCAACTTCTCACTTGATGGTTCCTTCAAGATGAATGTCTATGATGCTCAACGTGGTATCCCTTAAGTGAATCTGCTTTCTTTTTCCATTAAGGCCTTTGGAGGGTTGAACAAGAGGAGCAAGTTGGAGATGTAGGGAGAGAGATAAGAGAAGAGATTCATGTGCTTGTGTAAGAGCCTTAAAACCCACGTAATGATCTTCTTGAGGCAACGCTCTATAAAATATATATGTATATGAACATAGAGGTAAGGTCACATGATCCTTATATCCCCAAAAATCTCCCACTTATAGATCAATGTGACCATAAGTGGCAACACATACAAAGAATGATGTAGGATTATAAATTACTATATAGCAAGGTGTCAGATCTCATTCCATACCAATCCTCCTACATGAGCTGCCTCACAAGGTGTATCCATGCACCTAAAACTGCTCTAGACTCATATTGATAAGAGTCGAGCTCACATCTAATTGACATAAGAGCTAATGAAGTTCCTGTAAAGCTCCCACTTGCTCAATGCCTATGTCCATCATCAAACGATTGAAGAATCCAAGTGCAAATCCTCTAATAACAACTGCAATGTTTAGTCTTAAGAATAAAAATGTGTACATCAGACCCTTGAATGCTAATGAAATGTGCAGTATCCTAGTTAACATAAGCATGTTAGCCATGCATGTGTCCAAATTATCCAAAGCACCATCATCAAGACCAACATGTCATGACATATCCGTGTCAACATCTAGCATGAGCCAATCCAAGAACGATTGCATAACTATTGACTCCTCAACATGCAACTGAGCCCTCATTTCAACCAAGAATGTCTCTAGATATGCATCTCGAGAGACAATATGATTAGCAAGTAGGCATGTATCTTTTCATACCAAGCATATGGTGCTCACTTCAATCCATACAATGCCTTTCTCAACCTGCATATTTTTTTCATACCCTTTCTTCACAAAGTCATAGAGGTGAAGAACATACACGTCTTCATCTAAATCACTATTCACAAATGAAATTTTAATGTCCAACACATTTACGTTCCAAGCATCATAGGTGCAAGTGCACAAATGCTATGAAAGATTGTCATTCGATGTGCAAGCAAAGGTTTCATCAAGGTTAATGCCCTTCTCTTGAGCATAACCTTTGGCAACAAGCCTAACTTTATACCCATTAATTGTTTCATTAGGCTTACATTCAGCTTGTATACCCATTTAGTGCCAATGGGCTTTTTTCCAAGAGGAAAATCCATAAAGGCAAATTACCATTATTTATAATAGCATCAAATCCTGATTGCAGAACAACCATCAATTTTGTTTATTTTTGTGCATCGTAAAAGAAAAATGAGTCCATTCTCATCACAAATACTAGAGACAATCATTGCATAAAATCTAACGCAATAGAAGCATTATGAGAGGTTGATCGAGTACAATATGAAAAATATGCATCTAACTTGTTATCTCTCGAAGTCTACATCAACCATTTGGGCATAGTTTTTGCCTCTTCAATATCAAATCTCTCATCGATAAATGCATCAGAAATAGAATGATCTTGTCCCTTTGGGGAAATCTCATAAGATTTGAACATTATAGAGAAGATTAGCACGGACCCTACATAAGGATGACACACCCAAATCAAGAAATGATCCAAATTTTTGGATCGCTTGCTCCTATGCCCTTTGGAATCTGACCAAAAGTGAGGTCCTATGGAAAACTTGGAGAGAGCGTTGCTCAACAAAATTTGATAGCCCGCATTAAGAATGATCTATGGATCCCCCTCTATAATTTTTGGCTAGAAGGATTAGAAAATCCAGGATCTCCTCTCCTTTCAAGCATCATAGAGTTTTTCTAATAGAGAACAACAAGCTTAAAAACAAATGCATCCTGCATGAAGTAGATCAAACCATCATAAAGTGCCTTACTTTTTCCAAATAATTTTACCTATTTTCCTTGCCTTATCCTCGAGGCATATTGTTAAGGCAACTACCTTGTACCTCCTTCTATTCTCTTGTACTCTCTCCTTTCTTAAAATATTTGAATACATATAGAATGATCTAAATGATTATTTGAAACCAACAAAGGTTGCAAAGTTGTCTCACTAGGAGCAACATTTCACTATCCACCTATAAAAAGAGGCAACAAAGTATCATATACATCCTTTGAGCTCATTCATATCTCCTTGCACATGAAAGTAAGGGTTGAATTTTCATCTTCCACAAAATAGCATCATGATTAACCAAAATTTGTTTAGTATATGGATGATATATATGATAGACTTTGGTTTTGGAATATTACCCAACCAAATACATTTCACAATCTTATCATCTAATATTTGAAGATGAGCATCCATGGAGACCTTCATCTTCATCACTGTAGAGATGCGTCGAAATTGCATTGATGTAGCACTTCTTCATCTCTATAGAACTTCACCCTCGCCGTATGCATATTATTTTTTAAGAGTAGCAAAAATATTTGCACGCCTTATCACGCAGCAGCGAGAAGGTCTTGATCCTGCAACCTCGATACTGAGAGCTTCTCTTCTAAAACCACGGGAGCAAGGTGTTGCATCTAATATCAATCGGAATATGCCAAAATATATTGCATCAACAACCGTCCGCGAGGATTTGAAGCAGCGACTGCCTTTTGAAGACATCTTTGCCATATCCAGATTCAGTCGCGCCTTCGTCAGAAGATGGTCTGCCATATTTTAATTAAGTATTGTACGCTGCGGAGAGCTTTTGCATAAGCAAAATATAGAGAAGATTTCATCAGATAGTGTCAAGCAGAGATTGATCCTGTGCCATCAGGCATGAAGTCTTCTGATTTACCCACTACAGAACTATAGTTTATCTATTGTGGCACGACAATATGCTACTGTAATGAAGAATACCTTCTTCGCATAGACAGCACTATAGTTGATCTATTCTGGCACGACAATACATCTCAGATATATCTTCGAGCAATCTATTATATATTCTCTTTTCACGCAGCAAGTTCTGAAGGGACTGAAGGGACTACGACTGAGCAGCATAAGGAGGCATCACGATAGGAAGCTGCAATGTGGAGATTACAAAAAAGATACGAATTCTCTTGCTGTAATCGGGGTACGAGCGCACAACCTCAAAGTCCTGAAGTTTTCCGCTTATCCACAAAGGCCGCTTTCGTGTTCTTACACTTTTGACTATTTATATCTTGTCGACTTACATCCTCCATGCGCTCGATATCCATGGAGCAAAAGAAAGAGCACTTTCGTCAGATATTAATGGGCGGGGTTTGATCCTGCGATGTCCACAAGCTAATGCTTGGGTTTATCCATTATAGCAGTACTCAGTTTTGAACGCTTAGTCTTACGGTGCTAAATATCACATGTATTCTCGATGGCGAGAGCTACTTTCGGCTGCTGTAATTGATTATTTTTCCTTGCTTTTGGTGATATATTCGCACAGCAAAATATAGATATCAGATAGATGTAGATAGCGAGGGACTTGAACTCTCATCATTACCGTATAAAGATTGTTGTAGCCAACATATCACGATGCATTGGTCAAAAAATATGTTTTTTTCCCTGAGCTGCTTGAGAAGATCAAAAGTTAAACATAGAAGAGACATTCAGAAGATGGCTGCGGGGATTCAAACCCATGACGCCGACAGGAAGTCCTTTTCCGCTATCTACGAAAGCATGCCATGCTCGTGATTAACTCTTGCTTTTAGTTGATTTTGGAAGTATTTTACATTACAGACCAAAAGCGAAGATATCATGAATAGATGGAGACGGGATTCGAACACGACTCCATGTGCAAAGCATGCAAATGATTTAGCCACTGTGCTAAAACCAGCTATTAAGAGCATGATAATCGATTCTAAATCACGTTTTGGAATCTGTAAAACAAATAGGGAGGGAAAGTTCTTCGGACTTTGGACGTGCTCATTTTGGACAAAGGCTTCTACCATTGCATTTTTTGCCATTTTCAACCGAATCGGATGTGTACTTTGAAGTCCTTTGGCGATCAAAGTCAAGCCAACTTTGAATTCCAGCCAAAGTCTTGGGAGAATGGTTATTACAAAGGATCAATGGAGGGAAGTAGCTTCATTGAGAGCTAAGTACTTTACAAGTTATGTTTTCATTTCAATATTTGTTTTTTTTTCTCCATGCTTTCATGTAGGATACATTTTATTAAAATGATGCAAATGAATGAAAGCTTAATGGCAAAGAATAAACATGTTGAAATGGAAAAGCATCAATATACTGAAATGTTTGTTATGCATAGGCATGCATCTACGAAAGATTACTGGTGCATCTCTCCTTTCAAAAGAATGTTTTCAGGCACCATACACATTTTCTTCTTGCTTGCAAAAGGAATAGGATGCACTCAAGTCTGTGCACATGTATATTTATAACCTTTTGTAAGGTAGAGGATAGATTTTTTGTGCATGGATGATTGGATGCACACATGTCAAGCTCAAGAATTGCTTGATGCATTAAAGGAGAATGCCAACACATGCATGAACTCACATGCATTTGAATGCAAGAATATATATTTTTATATGCATGATTGTTGGTTAAGTAGTTGAATACTTTATTAAGCACTTTTCTAAGGATGAGAAAAGTATGCTTGGTTTTGTTTAAGCTAATTAGAGCTTAAAGAAGAAACCCAAGTAATCTTGAGGAATCAAGATATTTTCCTAAAAGATATATCAAAGTAATCTTTAGGAATTAAGCTACTTCCTAAAAGATATGCCAACAAAGAAGATAGTTTGGTTAACTATTTCCTTGGTTAAAAAGGAATATCTTTTGGACAAGCAATAAAGCCTTAAGTCTTCTTCTTGTTCAATAGTCAAGATTTCTTTTAGAGAGATTATTCTGGAAAGAAAAAGATTCCAAGATGAATCATTGGCTTAGTATTACTTGATTCCTTGGTAGGAATCTAAAGTTCTTCAAAGAAAAATCTCCCTAGATATGATACTAGAATCTTTCAAGAAAAGTTTAATAGCAAGTAGTTCCCGATAATTTCCATATCACCAATATTGGTACTTAAGTCCAAATATTGATATAACCTAAAGGTGTATAAAAGATTCTTAGCTTTGGAATCTGAGAGGTATCAGTGCATGCTTGGACTTAAGTTGAGGGAAAGATCTCTAAAATCCCGCGGGTAAGCAAAGAAGCTTTTGTTAGTTTAAGAGATCTTAATAATAAAGACTAAGTCTTTAGTTCAGTTGCAAGGTCAATGAGACTTGATCAAACTTGGCCATGATTGTCCAAGAATGTGCGATTAGAACTACTCTATAGATTGCCCAAGCATTGGCAATAAAATTCCTTTTGGGAATTATTCACTCAGGTTCCATTTATTCAATGGAGAATTGTGAAAAGAGTAGGTTGTTCCAAGTCTCAACACAGTGAAGAAATTCCAACAATATAGTCTGTAACCGTGAAAACGGTATTTAAGTATGTGGAAGGTAAAACATAAATGTTTGTCTATCCCTAAAGGTATTTTGGTACAAATCCAGAGAGCATGAGCGGATGCTTAGACTTAAGCAGTAGAGAGATTCCTGTAAAAGTCTCGGACAAGATAGGTACCTAAAGCATCAGTAAAGAGGAATCTAAAGACAAGAAGTCAAAAAACTCTTGTCACTATAAATTGGACAAGAATAAACCAATTGAGCTTGAATCTATGAAAATTCAAGTCCTTGGAATTCTGATTGGTTTTCATTTGAAAACCCTAAAAAAGAAGGATGGATATTCCATCAAAAGGTTTTCAAGTTCCCAAAGGAAAGCACAAGATTGTGAAACGATCATGTGAAGGGATCAAAACCTAGAAAATCTAGTTAGAGTTAATGCTTGAAACTTCAAAATTCTCGAAAATAAATGATGCAAGAAGGTTCTCTATCAAGAGATATTTCGACTTTAGGATAAAATTCACTCACACGTCAATGTCATTATAAAATAGGGTGGTATGGGACACCAAATTTTATACTCAGATTGATGTAGGAAAGATGGTATGGGACATCGGACTGTGAGATGATGATTATCTTTTAGTCTTAGAATAAATATTGAAGTTAGATTTGATCCTCAAGAAAATGTAAACTTCAAAGAAGAAGTTTAAATTCAAGAGGGATGAAAGTAGTATCTCAAGATACTTCAAGATAACTTCAAGGAAACTGAAGGTATGAAGTAAGTAACTTCCAAGATCTTCTTAGAACACTTCAAGATTAAGTGTTGTCGTTCAGAAATATTTCATAAATTTCTGAATAAACTGGACTTTGATTTGAGTTGATCTTTTCAACCAAGGATTTTATTGGCTAAGTCAAAGCATCAAGTTCCTAGTATAACTTGGTAAATTCACTCTTTTGACTCAAAAAAAATGCACAAGAATTGCATTCTAAGTAAGGAGTCAGAAAGATTGAATATGATCTGAACTTAGTCTCAAGTGAAGCATTAAGTGAAGCAAAACTCATCAACAAAACTTCAGTGGGTCGACACACTGATGTTAGAAATCACACTAGTATCTTGTGGTTAGATGATGTTTTAGTTTTGCTCTAAATCTTTTTGAGAATCCAGCTTATTTATCTTAAAGATGGAAAAAATGCTTCAATACCCTATTGAAACAAATCTTTGAGAAGTTAAAGTCCTGAGTCATCTAGACTTTGACTCATAGCAAGTCTAGGTATCTTCGAAGTTTGAGTTGGTTGAACAAAGTTTAGTTCTTTCTTTCCTCTTTCCGAAACTTTTGGATTTGACTCAGATATGGTATCTGATTCTTTTCAAAAAAATTCAAGGGTCAGCCGCATAGAACCAGGTAACTAAATTAAACATCTTAGATAGATGTTTTGTACAAGAACCTTTTCAAACATCGAAAGATGATAAGTTCAAGTTTTACTTATTCATTTGAGTTTGCTTCAAGTTAAAGCATAAAAGATTTTCTAGAGTCCAGTATACTTTAGAATAGAGAAGTTAGGAATTGCTCAACAGATTGACAATTCCCAAGAACTTTTAGCTCAAGTCTTTGAGAAAAGTATCCTAAGTTGGACAATTTTCATTTTATATTTGAATTGTTCAAGTTATAGTATGGTTGACTCAAAGAAAATGATAAACTTTCTCCTACATTTTACATAGGCTTTTTAAACTCATTAGGACAAAGCAATCCTCTAGTCGGATGAAAAAATCAAGTAACTGTTGGATAGAAGTTAACCATTATACAAACATCCAATCTAGATGTTTGGGACAACCAAACTTCAAATGTTCCAAACCAAATTCAAGTGAATCAAGAGTTCTCAATGTTTTATGAGGGATAAGAATCCCATCTTCGTTACTAAGTCTATGCACCAGTTATGCCCAGAAATAGACTAGTCATTTGAATCCACCTAGTTCACATGTTTGTGTCTAGATCGCACATCGAGAAACTGTGAATTGGCGAAGGATGTTTTTAGATCCACCCTTATTATTCATTCACTACTTTGAACTTTGACTAGTTTATCAAAGTGCAAAGCGAGATAGTGTTTTGAATCATTAGGTAGGGATGCCATCACAGAGATGACACATGTTCTTCTAGTTCTAGAACATGACCATGTTCTTCCAGTTTTAGAACATGAGGCTTGGGGGTTACCTACAATAGATATATAGCTCTATTTTCGAGGACAAAAATATTTTTCTAAGGGGGGAAGAATGTAATAAAGTAAGGCTATGATCCAAGGATCGAGCCGGTTCAGATAGGTCTAAAATCAAACACCGTTTGGTCATCCGTGTGTATGACCAAAGATCTCGAGTTTAGACTTACTAGGAGGTCTTGTGCTCTTGTGAACAAGTGATCCACTTAGCTTAGTGCTTAAATCTAGAGCCTTCTAGAAGCATCCACTTGAGTTAACTCGAGTTAACTGGGATACTTGGCGCACATGCAGTTACATGGGCGACACATGGATGGTTAGTATCCACCTGCCCAAGAAGGCAATCCCCTGGAGAGAGCTATATATAGAGGCATTTGGTTGGGAGGAGAGTCATCTCTCTAGCATATGGTGGTCATTATAGTCAATTCCTTGCACCAAGCCTCATATAGAGTGATAGACTACAATGCTTTGGTGTGACACCTATGTTGAAGGAAGATTGAAAAGTAGCCAAAAGGGTTTACTCAATTAGATATCGCTAGTTTGATTCTATAACTTGTATGAACTTTTTACTCTTACCTTAAGCAATAGAAGTCTTTCTTGGAGCACAACATTGCCTCTTGTCTACTCATGTGTGTGTGTGTGCATGCATGTATGTGCCTATGTGTGTGCTTGTATCTCTCTTGTTGTAGATTCATTTACTTCCATCTTTCCATGCATGGTCTTGATGCCACCAATTGGTCACTCCATGGATTCAAAATTTCTTTATTGTGTTTGCATGAGGGTTACAATGATGTGGGCATTAAACAAGAGCACATATGAGACATCAAGTGATTCAGAGAGTGAAATTGAAACAATGTCTTCATCTAGCTCTAATGATCTACAAAATCTTGATCCTAACATTTAAGAATATTGGATGTCTGATGGATGTCAATCAAACTCACATTCAAGCATACTAATACATAAGGGACTTTCATATAGAAAGACGACTATGGACACTCAATAGTTGAACTTGGCAAGCTCAAGGACCTAAGTCTTCTAAATATCATTTTAAAGGAGAATTTCTAGTAGACTAGATGGGATCCTAATATTTTCACTGATAAAAAAGAGAGAATCACTCCACATGGAATAAAAGCCCTAGATAATACTATTCTAAAATCTTGAGACCCAAGAAGACCAAATTAAGGTTGATCCTAATGCCTTGCCATGTAATCAAGGTCATTCATGATGGGCTTAGCCTTGAAATCTCCTTTTCTTTATAGACCAAATTATCTATTTTGACTCTACCACCACCTACAAGCAGAGATCCTTATCATTTGGACATTCATGAGTTCAAGTATTCAGATCCAACCTTACTGCCAATCTGTGAAGATGAAATAAATAGATCATATTATCCACTATAGGTAGGTAACCAACAATGCTTTACACATCATGGCCTACCCATCTTTGTTAATGGGATTCCTCTGATAGTAGTCACTACATCTATCCAACAAATGTCACATATGTACTCATAAGCATGAGTACCACCTAGCAACCTATAGCCACCTTTGCATGTGGAACAAGGACAATCACTATACCCATCCAAAATATGCCAATAGTGCAACCTACTATTTCACCTACATTTCCACAATGAACACCTCATATGCCATATCTAGGAAATCCATTAGGCCAAAAAGTGCCTATTGTGCTGCAAGCCTTTCCTATTTATCAACCCATCACTCAACAGCCTCAAATGCCACAATTAGAGAATGTAAGATGAGAATTTTGATAGAAAGCTTAGACCTTGCGAGAGTACTATTAAGTAAAGGGTGATCCTTGAGCACATGCATCTAGGTTCATACAAGTTTTGAGGGCTAACAAAGTGTACGATGCTTTCACACAACATGAAGCCTTTGGATTGACCTTGAGAGGAACCACATTCGCATTGTTCCAACCACTATCCATGCAAAATTTTCAAAACATAGATCAATTCTTGAAGATATTCATAGATGAGATAAAGTAAGACATGAAACCTCAACGATGATTATGAGCTTCAAGGAAAAAGCCAATGAGGACTTGACATTAGCTGCTCATCTTTACATTCAATACATAACATGATGCATTACGGAGGACCTACCTTTGAAAGCCAAGCTACTTGACATTCGCATGCTAAGATAAAGTAAGGAATGACACCTCAACAATGATTATGAGCTAGCAAATGGGTATTCCCCATTGTGGTAGTGCCCAAAAAGAATGGAAAGCTACGAGTGTGCATTAACTTGAACAAAGTTAACACCATCACCATCAGAGATAGTTATCCACTTCCTATCATCGAACATTTGATAGAAAGAGTAGTAGGCAATGAAGTGTACAACTTCCTTGATGGATTTTCAGGCCACAAACAAGTAGCTATTGTCCCAAAGGACCAACATAAGATGGCTTTTGCCACAGAGTGGGTTATGTTTGCGTTTCGTGTGATTCCTTTTGGGCTCACCAATGCCCTTGCTACATTTTAAAGGCTGATGTGTCACGTGTTCAAAGAATTCATGCAAAATACTTTAGAGGCCGATGTTGATGACTTATGTGCTCATTCCAACATTAGGCAAACACACATCCCTGAACTGAAATTAATATTTGATAAATGTAGAGAATATCAAGTTTGCTTGAACCTAGAAAAGTGTGTTTTCATGGTCATTCAAGGCAAGATTTTAGGACACATAGTTTCAAAGAATGGAATCTCAACGGATGAGGATAAAGTTAAATCCATTGCAGGGTTACCCAGACCAAAGAGTGTCAAAAAATTACAATCTTTCATGGGACATTGTGGTTATTATCGACATTTCATGCACACGTATGCAATAATTTTTGAGCTTTTGTATAAATTTTTGACTATTTTTTAGTGTTGATGAACATATGAGTGTTATAGCAACGAGCCCATTCAGAGTCAAAAAAAGCATGTAAATAAGGTGGTAGTGATCCCACCTTGGGATTAAAAAATCCAAGTAGTCGAGTACCACTGAAGTAGCAAAATATGCACTTAACCACCTTCCAATGCTTGGCACTTGGGCAATGCATAAACCTCCTCATCTGTGAGACATCAAACTAAATATCTGGCTGAGTAATGCATATGTAAATCAAGCATCCAACAACCTGGTAATAGAGAACAACATCAAATGCATCTCCAACATCATGAAGACTCAACCATAAACTTGTTTCCATAGGAGTTGCAATAGGTTGGTTATCTTCAAGGCCAAAATGTTGCAATAATGTGTCAATATATTTTGTTTGACACAAAGCTATTCTACCATCAACTTGCATAAAGTGAATGCCCAAATAATGATGCAAATGCCCCAAATCTGATACCTCAAATGACGCATGCAAATCAGCCTTAAAATCAGCAACATGCTTCTCATTAGGTCCAATGAGCAAAATGTCATGAACATAGACAACAATGATCAGAAGCACAACATTTGCACGATTAACATATAAGGTGCTCTCAGTTGGATTGTTCTCAAAACCATGTGCAATAAAGTAGGCATGTATCTATTCATAGGAAGCACGTGGTGCTTGCATCAAACCATATAATGCCTTTTTCAACCTGCATACTTTGTTTTCATGCCCTTTTTGCACAAAACCATGGGGCTGACAAAAATACATTTCTTCATGCAAGACCATTCAAAAATGCAATTTAAATGTCCAACTAATCTACATTCCAACCATGATGAGCTCCAAGTGCACAAATGCTACAAACAGTAGTCATTTGGGATTTAGGAGCAAAGACCTCATCAAAAGCAACGCCTCTTTCTTGAGCATAACCTTTTGCAACAAGCCTAGCCTTATAACTAGTAATTGTTCCATCAGGCTTACACTTGATCTTGTATACCCACTTAGTGTCAATGGCCTTCTTTCCAAGAGGCAAGTTGCATAAAAACCAGGTACCATTCTTCATAATAGCAGCGTATTGTGATTGCATAGTAGCCATCCAATTTTTTGAATTTTGTGCTTCATCAAACAAAATAGGCTCATTCTCATCACAAAGACTAGAGGTAGCTATATTAGAGCAGTTTGATGAAAAAGAAGCACTATGAGAGCCTGAACGAGTACAATATGACAAAGAAGTTGCATCTAATTTGCTATCTGGTAAAGTCTGCACCAACCATTTAGGCATAGGTTTTGCCTCCTCTATGTTAGAACTCTCATTAACAAGTGCATCATGTAAATCTGCATCAGAAATGGAATGATCTGCATCATCATGTGAAACCTACAAAGGTTGACAAATTGCCTCATTTGGATGAGCACTAGATTGTCCACCTCTAAAAAGAGGCAACAAAGTGTCATACACATCTTTGGAGCTAATTGATGTCTCCTTAGTACATGAAAGTAATGGCTGAATTTCATCTTCCACAAAAACAACATCATGGCTAACCAAAATGCCTTTAGTTTGTGAATGATACACATGATAGCCTTTGCTTTCAAAACTATACCCAACAAAAATACATTTCACTGCTTTATCATCCAATTTCCTGCATTCTTGTTCAGGTACTAATTCATATGCTAGACAACCAAAGACATGCATGTGAGCAACATATGGCTTGCAACCATGCCAAGCCTCATATGGAGTGATAGACTACAATTCTTTAGTGGGACACATGTTAAGTATATATGATGTACACATAACAGCTTCAAGCAAGAACTATGTGGTAAAGCTTGACTCTTGACCATACACCTCACCATCTCCATGAGTGACATGTTCTTCCTTTCAATAGCTCCATTCTCATGAGGTGTATATGGCACTGTGCACTAATGTTTGATCCCAGGTTCATCTAGAAATGCATTAAATTTTGAAGACATATATTCCTCCCTCGATCAAAATGGAGGGTGCCCATTTTACATGCTTAACAATTTTCAGCCAAAACCAGAAACTGTTGAAGCACATAAACAATTTAGACCTCACTTTCAATGGATATACTTATGCATGCGAAGAAAAATCATCAATGAAGTCACAAAGTGAAGGTAGCTCCCAAAAGAAGGTGTTTGCATAGGACCATAAATAGCATTGTGAACAAGTTGTGATTTCTAAGTAGCTCATATTGAACCATCTTTTGGGAGGGAGGAACACTTCATTTGGCCCAAAATACAGCCTTCATAGACGTGTTTAACAGGTGCCTCAAGTTTGGGCAGAGAGGAGAGCATTTTAGATTTCTGCAGGTGTAGCAAACTAGCAAAATTCAGATGACCAAAGCTTGCATGTCAAAGCTTTGCATGTGACATAGCTTGCCAATCTTGAACTAAACATGTTGAATCATTCATAGATTTTGAATAATCTATGATCTTGTACAACCCACGACATAAAATGCAAGAATCAATAATTACATCACCATTTGAGAGATCATGAACTATACATCTATCATCAAAAAGTTTCACAACCAAGCCAATCTTTTCCAATGCTAAAATTGATAACAAATTTTTCTTGATCCCTGGCACAAATAAAGCATCAGATAATGTAAAATAACTACCATCAACAGTAGTCATAATGATCTTACCAACTCCCATGATAGGATAAGAGGAGTTGTTGTTGCATTTGATAGTATTCCCTATAGGGGAAGACTCAAGTGAAGTGAAGAAACTACGTTGTGAGCTAATATGTTTTTGTTGCCCCGCTATCAAAGTACCAAACATCTAAGTCTATTGCAGAGATACACTTTTTATGAGCAGAAGGTTCATAACTTCAAACAATAGTAAATGCCCACTCTTCATTTTGCACAAGATTTGCAGACTCTGATTTAGGTGTGGAGGCCTCTGTAACAAACATTCAAGCCTCCTTTTTCTATGCCTCTTTTGCAGCTAATTTTGGACAACTCTTTATGACATGATCATTTCCTTTACAATATTTGCAAAAAAAAAGATCTTTTTTGTTTTCCTCTCATGTTTGTCCTCCTTTGATTATGCAAAATTAGCAGATTTTTGCTTACTAGTATATGAGCTTCATTTACCTTTGTCCTTTTGACTAGCTAAGAAAGCTTGATCTACAACATGCATAATGGACATGTTTCTACCTAGACTGATCTTCTTGCAACAAAACAAAAACTAATGCCTCAAATTTCAAGGTATTTGGATTGCCTTTCATCATCAGTTGAAGAGTACAAGCAAAACTTTGATATGAACTTTGAAGACCATGTTGGAGTTTGAGGTCTATGGAAGCACGTGAACAACACAAGGAAGAAGAAGAAGCTTGGAGTACAACACAGAATACTAAATTTATTACCACTAGAATGTACAAAGATAAGTAACTCGGTAGGGCAATAGGCATATATACAAGCTCGGGCGAAAAACCTCATAAACAAGGAAAAAAGTGCCCCGGTGGTCCTAGTGTGTTCACACACATCACTCTCTAAATATATCAACAAATCCCCCCTAGGAGTGATGTGGTGAACAAGGAGCTGGTACTCATGTATACAGAAGTGTTAAGCTATGTGGAATCAATCCACAAAAGGAAGTAAGCCCAAAGCTTTGCGGAAAGCTTCAAATTTCTTCCTAGGTAGAGCCTTCGTGAAAAGGTCTATAATCTTCTCCTACGTGGGCACATATGCCAAGTTGGTCTCTCCAACAGAGAACCTACAAGAGAGCTAGAAATTACGACCACCACATACTAGTGAGATGACTCTCCTCCCAATCTTATGCATGTATATATAGCTACTTAAATCAACGAGGACCACAAATGTAACTAGAGTCCACAAGTGCATGTGTGATTTCGACCACTCCTTTCATACCTTCTACTAGATTCCACTAGTGGTTGGTGTACTCGCCTCTCGAGTTAAGTCCATTGGACTCAAGTTAACTCACGTTAACTTGAGTTAGAAGGCTCTAGAGCATCTTGGGCAAAATTCTCTCCCCATGCTCCCCATGGAAGTTGAACCCAAGACCTCCTCCTTCACAACCATGAGACTTAACCACTAGGCTAAGTGGATTATTTGAATATGAGAGCACATGAACTTATGCTTGAGTCTATTCTCGAGACCTTTGGCCATACACAGGAGTGACCAAACGGTATCCGATTTCAGATTTGTCTGAACTGGTCGGACCCTTAGATCATAGAATTACTTTATTACATTCTTCCCCCTTGGAAAAGATTTTCATCCTCAAAAATAAATCTATATATCGTAATTGTAGGCAACCCCCGAGCCTCATGTTCTAAAATTGGAAGAACATGGTCATGTTCTAGAACTGGAAGAACATGTCTCATCTTTGTGGTGGCATCCCTGCCCAAATGATTCAAAACACTATCTCATTTTGCACTTTGATAAACTGGTCAAAGTACAAAGTAGTGAATGAATAATAAGGGTGGATCTAAAAACATCCCTAGCTAATTCATAGTTTCTCGATGTGCGATCTAGGCACAAACATGTGAACTGAGTGGATTCAAGTTACTAGTCCATTTCTGGGCATGACTAGTGCATGGACTTAGTAACAAAGGTGGGATTCTTATCCCTTGCAAGACTTTGAGAACTCTTGATTCACTTGAATTTGTTTTGGAGAACTTGATGTTTGGTTGTCCCGAAGATCTAACTTAGATGTTTGTACAATGGTTTACCTTTATCCAACAATTACTTGATTTTTTCATCCGACTAGAGGACTACTTTATCCAAATGGTTTAAAAAATCCTATGAAAACTATAGAAGAAAGTTTACCATTTCTGTTGAGTCAACCATACTAACTTGACCAATTTAAATTCAAAATGAAAATTATCCAACTTAGGACACTTTCTCAAAGACTTTAGCTGAAAGTTCTTGGGAATTGTCAATCTGATGAACAATTCCTAACTTGTCTATTCTAGAGTATACTGGACTCTAGGAAATCATTTATGCTATAACTTGAAGCAAACTCAAATAACTAAGTCCACTCGGACTTATTATCTTTTGAAGATTGAATAGGTTCTTGTACATAACATCTATCTAGGATATTCAATTTAGTTATCTAATTCTAACCGGTTAACCCTAGTCTTTTGTAAAAGGAATCAGATACCATATCTGAGCCAATTCCAAAAGATTTAGAAAGTGGAAAGAAATAACTAAAACTTTGTACAACCAATTCAAGCTTTGAAGATACGTAAGCTTGCTATGAGTCAAAGTCTAGATGACTCAGGACTTAATTTCTCAAAGATCTGTTTCAACAGGATATTGAAGCATTTTTTCTTATCTTTAAGAGAAATAAGCTGGATTCTCAAAAAAATTCAAAGCAACTCGAAAACATCATCCAACCACAAGATACTAGTGTGGTAACCAACATCAGTGTGTCGACCCACTGAGGTTCTAGTAATGAGTTTTATATTGAAATAATGCTTCTCTTGAGACTAAGGTTAGATCATATTCAGTCTTTCTGAATCCTAATTGGGAATGCGATTCTTGTGCATTTCTTTGAGTCAAAAGAGTGAATTTACCAAGTTACACTAGGAACTTGATGCTTGACTTAGTCAATCAAATCCTTGGTTGAAAAGATCAACTCAAAATTAAAGTCCAACTTCTTTCAAAAATTTATGAAATTTTTGCGAATCAACAACACTTTATCTTGAAGTGTTTCAAGAAGATCTCGGAAGTTACTTACTTCATATCTTCTATTTCCTTTATCTTGAAGTTATCTTGAAGTATTTTAAGATACTATGTTTATCCTTCTTAGAATGATGCAGTTCTAGGATCGATCTCACAGAGATGGAATCCAAAATCAAAAGCGTGATGGCCACCAATTATTCGTCAGCGGGTTTCGAACCCACGTATTAACAGAATCGAATCTGCTTTAAACCAAGGCGCCACGCACTTGAATAGTTTACAATTTTCGTAAACTAATTTTGATGTAATCAAACTCTAATCGACTGTTCAGGCATCAATTTCAGCCGCTACGCTGAGCTTGCAGGATAACTCTACTGCAGCAGACCAGTTAAGAATTAATCTGATGACGATTGCGCAAACATTGCTTTCGTCCACAAAGGTGAACCACGCTATTGCAAAAGCATAATCACAAGTATAAGGAAGTATATTCAGTTACTCTACCAGCTACGACATATCCATGTTCTTCTAGAAGTTTTGATTATTCAGAGACAAAAAGGAATATTCGAGAACAATAGGTAATCTCGATAATTACTTCGCTTCTGTCTGCATGTACAACAGATGGGAATCGAACTTGAGATACCAAGTTACAGATGGGAAGATCTAACCATTAGGCTAAAAGCATTCCACATAGCAGGAGAAGTTGATAACTTCTCTTTGATTTGATTTCTAAAGAGCTCTTTGCTTCATCATCCACAAATCATCTAAAGCCTAAGGATGGGAAAGCAAGTTAGTCCAATGAACGCTTCATTTCTTCAAGAAGCGACCAAGAGAAAACAATGATCTTCTAAGGATCGAGAATGGCCTTTCCAGAGGTCAAAGGAAGGACGTAGCTAATTGGAAGATAAGCATTTTCCAAGTTATGTTTTCATTTCAATATTTGTTTTTTCTCCATGCTTTCATGTAGGATGCATTTTATTAAAAATAATGCAAATTAATGAAAGCTAAATAAGAGAGAACAACCATATTGAAATGAAAAAGCACAAACATATTGAAATGTTTGGTATGCAGCTACAGAAGAAATGATTGTTGGTGCATCTCTCCTTTCAAAAGAATGTTTTCAAGCACCTTACACATTTTTTTTCTTGCTTCCAAAAGAAATAGGATGCACTCAAGTATGTGCACATGTATATAACCTTTTGTAAGGTAGAGGATAGATTATTTGCACATGGATGATTGGATGCGCACATACATTTTTAAGCTCAAGAAACTGCTTGATTTACGTTTAGTATATGAAAGGAGAATGCCAACATGTGCATGTACTCGCATGCATTTGCATGCAAGTATAGGCATTTATATATGCATGATTGTTGGTTAAGTAGTTGAATACTTTCAAGTTCTAAGGATAAGTTGATGTTCCAAATTTAAAAAAAAATCATGGAACTTTTGAAGTTTGTTCTTTGATCTCATCTTTTTTGAGGTTAATCACTCGTCAAGATGAATGATGACTCTAAGTCCCAGAAGTACTTAGGAAGTCATGAAGATAAGCTTATAATGAATAAGCTTTAGTAGAACTATTGAAGTTTTTCTTTTCATCCAGATGAGTGATAAACTTCAAAGAAATGAATGAACTTTAGCATCACTTGAACTTTAGTGTTCAATAGTCGGATGCTAGGTTCCATGACTGTATTATCTCCAGTCAAGATGCAAAGCTTTCAAAAAGCATGGAAACTTTATTAGGCATTTTTCTGAGGATAAGAAAAGTATGCTTGGTTTTGTTTAAGCTAATTAGAGCTTAAAGAAGAAGCCCAAGTCAAATTAATCTTTGGGAATCAAGATATTCTCTAAAAGAAGTAATTTTTAGGAATTAAGCTACTTCCTAAAAGTTAAATTAATAAAGGAAATAGCCTAGTTAACTATTTCCTTAGTTAAAAAAGGAATATCTTTTGGACAAGTAATAAAGCCTTAAGTCTTGTTCTTGTTCAATAGTCAAGATTTCTTTTAGAAAGATGATTCCAGTAAAACTACGGATTCCAAGATGAATCATTGGCTTAGTATTACTTGAATCTTTGGTAGGAATCTAAAGTTCTTGAAAGAAATATATCTCCCTAGATGTGAGACTAGAATCTTTCAAGTCAGTTTGATAGCTAGTAGTTCCCATCAGTTCCCAAATCATCAGTATTGATACTTAAGTCCAAATATTGATATAACTTAAAGGTGTATCAAAGATTCTTAGCTTTGGAATCTAAGGGGTATCAAAGTATGCCTGGACTTAAGAGGGGGAAAGATCTCTAAAAGCCCATGGGTAAGCAAAGAAGCTTTTATTAGTTCAAGAGATCTTAAGAATAAAGATTAAGTCTTTATTTAAGTCGCAAGATCAACTAGACTTGATCAATCTTGGTCATGATTGCCCAAGAATATGCGATCGGAACTACTTTGTAGATTGCCCAAGCATTGGCAATAAAAATTTCTTTTTTGAAATTATTCACTCAAGTTCCATTTATCCAATGGAAAAGTGTGAAAAGAGAAAAATTGTTCCAAGTCGGAACAGGGTAAAGAAATTCCAAGAATGTAGTCTGCAACCGTGAAGACGGTACTTAAGTTTGTGGAAGGTAAAACATAAATGTTTGCCTATCCTTAAAGGGATTTTTGGTAAACTATAGAAAGTATGAGCAGATGCTTAAGACTTAAGCAGTAGAGAGATTCCTATAAAAGTCTCGACCGAGATAGGTACCTAAAGTAATAATAAAGAAGGAATCTAAAGACAAGAAGTTAAAAAATCTTGTCACTACAAATTGGTCAAGGATAAACCAATCGAACTTGAAAATTCAAGTACTTGGAATTCTCTTTGGTTTTCATTTGAAAACCTTAGCAAAGAAGGATGATGTTCCACCAAGCCAATCTTGGCTAGTGCAGAAACTGATAACAGGTTCTTTTTTATCCCTGGCACAAATAAAGCATCTGACAAAGTGAAAGAACTACCATCAGCAGTAGTCAGAATGATCTTACCAACTCCCATAACAGGATAAGAGGAGTTATTGGCGCATGTGACAGTATTCCCTGTAGGGGCAGGCTCGAGTGAAGAGAAGAAACTGCGCTGCGAGGTAATATGTTTGGTCGCCCCACTGTCAAAGTACCAAACATCTGAGTCTACTGCAGACATGCACTGATCATGAGAAGATGGGTCAAAACTGCAGACAGTAGTAAACGCCCATTCTTCTTCCTGCACAAGATTTGCAGACTCTGTTTTTGGTGTAGAGGCCTCTGCAACAACCATTCCAGCCTCTTTCTTCTTTGCCTCTTTAGCAGCCAGTTTTGGACAGTTCTTTATAATATGATCATTTCCTTTACAGTACTTGCAGAACAATTTCTGCTTTTCTGATTTCTTCTCATCTTTATCCTGGTTCTTCGATTGTGCAGCATTTGCAGATTTCTGCTTACTAGTAGAAGAGCTCCATTTTCCTTTGCCCTTCTGACTAGCCAGGAAAGCTTGATCTGCAACACGCATAATGGACCTGTTCTGCCTGGACTGATCTTCCTGCAACAGAACAGAGACTAATTCCTCAAATGACAAGGCATTCGGATTGCCTTTCATCAATCGAAGAGTAGAGGCAAAACTCTGATATGAATCAGGAAGGCCATTCAGAACGGTCTGCACAAGTGAGCTATCTGGTATAACCTCATCAGCAGAAATCAATTGTTCCTTCAGGTCTTTGATCTTTGTAAGAAAACTGTCCATCGAATCACCTTCATTCATGTGCTCGCTCTCCAACTGTTTTCGGAGGTAAGCAACACGAGCCTCATTCCTAGCCTGGTACAAAGTGGTAAGTGTATCCCAAGCATCCTTTGCTGTTCTGCAAGAGCGAATGTGAGGAATAATGGCACGTTTGACAGACAAAGCTATCAATGCATGTGCCTGGGCATCTCTGCCATCCCAACGAATCTGCTCTGCAGTAGGTGCAACAGAAACAGCAGCACGAATAGGAATCTGCGGAATATCATCTTCGACACCATCTTCATCAGCTCCAACTCCTGTATTTGCAGTAGCTGTCGTTACAGGTGTAACAGGACGTCTTTCAACACCCTGCACAATGTTCCACAATCCTTTTGCAACCAGTACATGTCGCATCATATAAGCCCATAATGGGTAGTTGGTACCATCCAACTTATCCTCAACAGCCAACATACGGAATACATCACTGCTTTCAGCCATGGCCGGTGACTAAAATACCTTGATGTAGAAAATTGACTGTATCTCAAAAAGTTGAACAGAACTGCCCAGACGAGTTCTGCTAGACCTGTAGCAGACTTCGAGACGCTTAAACTGGCGAACAGAAACTGGTATATACCTTTGGCACAAAAGGACGAAATAGCCTGCACAAGCACTGCGATAGTGCGTTCGGAGGCCGAAACGAGCTCAGATCGCGATTTCGGCACCACATAGCGAAGCTATTTTGATCTCGGAAACAGCCTGAGTATGCTCACCAAATTTTGTGCGAATCTGAGACTGCAAATGGAGGAGTGTCGACGGCGCCCTAGAAGAAGCAACGACCTGCTCTGATACCAATTGTTGGAGTTAGACGTCTTTGGAAGCACGCGAACAGCACAAGGAAGAAGAAGAAGCTTGGAGCACAACACACAAGACTGAATGTATTACTAGAGAATGTACAAAGATAAGTAGCCCATTAGGGCAATAGGCGTATATACAAGCCGGGGGAAAAAAACCTCCTAAAGAGGGAAAAAAGTGCCCCGGCGGTCCTAGAGTGTTCACACACATCACTACCTAAATATATCAACATGGTTAAAGGAAAGCATCTTTCTGATAAGTTTTGGATGGAAGCAATCATGTGTGCAAATTATGTGTTGAATCGTTGCTTTACAAAAGCATTGAGATTCATCACTCCTTATGAGGCTTGGAATGGTCATAAGTCTATGGTTAGTCATATGCGTGTGTTTGGTTGTTTGGCATATGCTCTTCTGCCATCACAACAACATCACAAACTTGATGACAAGGCAAAGAAATGTATATTTGTTGGTTATAGTTCTAAACACATGGTTCCAAGATGAAAGCCATCCGTGCATCAAGAACATAAGGAGAGTATGCAAGTTACTTGAAGATCTAAATCCTTTATGTCATAAATAGCCAAAGAAGCATGAAATAGTTGAGTGAAGTACTAACACATGCATGAACAATACAACTACAATTATCAAGAATATGCCCATGGACTTCCAAAGAAGAAATGGAGATTCTTGGAGATTTTATATGTAGATGACAAAAAAAACACTTAAAATTAGCTAGTCATTGACTTTGGTGTTGATAGTGCTAAATCCAAAACAATTAATAGCTACAACATCAATCAATTGCAAACATCTTTATGCATCACATAGTTGAGAATATTCAACATTTGATAAGAACATCCAAGCATTTACTTTGGTACAAAACAGAGAGATGAAGCATTCAACCTCTGATTTAGCTAATCTAAAATGAGAAGTTGAACCAAATCTTTTTCTCTTGATTCAGAAAAATAAGTTGAACCAACTCTTTATGCATGTGTGTGTGTGTGTGTGCTCATAGGATGGTGGAGATCATCATATCGCTAACTCCTCTCTCTCATTGACATTTTGTGAGCCATGATCAATCGCTTAACTCAAGATGGTAAATGTTCCATGATGGATTGCCTAACCAATTTTTAAGAGAAATGAAATCTTCCCTCTAAATGATTCTTGATTATGACATAAAGTCAAATTGTACAACACATAATAATGGGCATAATCCATCTTCATAATTATCTAGATACCTGATTTGGGAGAAATAATTGCTTGATGTTACACTTCCATTGTTTGTATATTATAAAGGGAATGCTCTTACACTTCCATTGTTTGTATATTATAAAGGGAATGCTCTTACACTTCCATTGTCAATAGAGATGAGCTCTGTCTTTTCGATAGATGCTTGGATAGCACCTTTCTCTAGTGATCAAGTTGATAGACTTTCAAACTCATTGTTTTCAATGGATCCTTTCATGAATGATGTCCATGGCTTGGAATGTATCAATGGTTCTTTGTTCTCAATTGAGTCATTTAAGTTAGATTCTCAGTGCAACAATGGTCACTCCGATCCATCTATTGAACTCGATCCACCTATTGATCTCTCTTCATATTCAAGTGCATTTTAGGTAAAGAATGTCAGCAAAGAGAGAGAGAGAGAGAGAGAGAGAGTATACAAAGTATGTGGTGTTTTAAGCGAGGGCCTTGTGAAGTAAGTAAACAATGATTTCAATTCCTTACTTCAAATAGACCAATTGCATTGGACATTGTGAAGCATTGTTATGGTTTGAAATGTTTGTATAAATTAGGAATGAAGAAACTAAAGTAGCTAAGAGAGAAATTCTTCCATTTAGATAGTGAAAGGCAGGATTTATACCTAGCTCTCACATGCAAATGATTGAGGATAACATGTCAGTAACACATGTTGCTTTTGAATATTACTTTGGTCAAGGGATCAGATGTTTTAGGGATTGCGATGGGCATTGGGAATCATAGAATACATAAGATTCACCAAGGGCTTATATGTGGAGATCTCATTATTCATACATATCAGGGATTTGGGACCAAAGGTTCTATTGGTCATCATGCAATGAGTTGGATGATGAACTATTTTAGTTTGCATTGTGAAGTTATGCCTACAACTGGATGGTTAAACTTGTTAGATAACTTTACTCGTCGAGAAGTATTTCAAGTTTATAAAGAAGAAATGGAAAGTAAAAATGATAAGTATGTCTTGTATCGACATTTTACTTGATTATGGAAAGAAGAGTTTAACAATGTGAGTATTCCTCTCAAAGTTAGAATGGGTGAATGCTCAATTTGTACCACTTTGAAAAACATGGCAAAGGGGGCCAGAACACCACAAGAAAAAGATACTTTTAAAAGCCTTCTAAAGAATCGTCATGAGATTCAAGCTTTAGAAAGGTGTGTGTGCTTCTCGTGTGTCTCTCGCACTTCTACACACACCCAACAGTGGTATCAGAGTTGGTTCAGCTCCTTCTCAAGTTTTGGTTTTTTGCATTGTAGCGCACATGCACTTTTAATAGTGCAAATTGACTTCGGCGCATAGAAGAGTGAATTTCAGCAGTCAAGAAACATTTCATTAGGTTTCCTAAGGTTTTACCCCCATTTCGAAGCCATTCGTACAGTCAAAATTGCCATCAGAGTGACAATTTGTGAGCTGACATTTTTGCATTCATTTCAACTTTTGTCAAAGTGAAGATTTTGTCACATTCTTGTTCTTTTGTGAAATGGCGGGTAGCAATGACTTGTTTGGCATGCTTTAAGCTGAAGATAAGCTTAATGGGACCAACTATATGATGTGGTCTTACATGATGAAGCATATTCTTGTTGCTAAACAACTTTGGAACATAGTGGCAAATGTAGATCGAAGACCAACAGATGCTTCTACTTCACAGTCTACTTTCATAGATGGAGCTTCTTCTTCAAGTACAGTGGTTTCTCCTTTTCTAACTACACAGGAGTAGCTTAGATGGGATGTAAAAGATGCTCAAGCTCATGCTTTGATTGCGTTTTTTGTGAAGCATCATATAGTTCCACACATTCGGTCATGTTCTACATCACGACGGGCATGGGACACTCTTGCTTCTTTGTATGCCACGCATAATGAAGCATGTGTTGCATACTTGAGGAAGCAACTTGAGGATGTATGTATGGCTGAAAATGAGTCGGTGGATGTGTATGTGACTCACATCAATGACTTGAAAGAGCAACTGCCAAACATAGATGAGATTATTCTAGATGCATCACTCATTTCTACATTGTTGAAAGGATTACCAGAATCTTTCCAAAGCTTTGCTACTACACTCAATTTGGTTGCAAAAGGGAATCCTAATATGTATGCATTTGATGAGCTTGTGTCTCTTCTTTTGCAAGAAGAGCAATCTAGAGTGAATAGAAGTGGTTTGACTGAGGAAACGCAAGCACTTGCTATCTCACAAAAGGGTAAAAGCGAGTATGGTTTAGCTTTGGGTTCATCAAAACCAAACCCTCAAGCTTCCTCTTCCACTCATCCCTCTAATGATGTTGATTTGCAAAAGAAGAAGAGATGCAAATATTGCCGGAAGGCTAGTCATACTATTGATGAGTGTAGAAAGCTTGCTAAACGCAATGAAAAGAAGAAGGAATCCGGCATTTCTATTGCTGAAAATTCAGCAAATGTAAAGAATGATGAAGCTAACATGGCTCAACATTTTTTGGCATGTGTTGTTACATGTCATTATCATGCTTCTTTGCATTCTAAATGTATGGTTGTGAGTGAGGTTAATTCGGATTGGTTCTTTGATAGTGGTGCTTCAAAGCACATAACATCATGCAAAAGATTTTTTGCCTCTTTGAAAGATGCACCCAAAGGAGGACATGTGGTGTGTGCAAACAATGCCTCTTATCTTATCATTGGAGTAGGAGAAATTGAGATTATGACTACAAATGGAGGTGTGATTCTCTTGAAAAATGCATTGTATATGCCTGGTATCAAGAAGAACTTAATTTCAGTTTCGTTGATTGCCAAAGCTGGACTTCATGTACACTTTGTTGATGATAAGTGTATGGTTCATGATTTCAGCAATGGCGATGTTAACGTGATGTCCGGTACATTATGTAATGGTTTGTATTGCATGGATACATACAAGAGGGCTGGCTCGAATGCCTTGGTTGTGCATACTTCTTCCATGGCTGATATGGAGCTTTGGCATGCTCGTTTTAGTCACTTGAACTTCAATAGTTTGTTTTACTTGCAAAAGAAGGACATGGTTATTGGTTTGCCTACACTTGAGTCCATTCAAAAGCATGCATGTGAAGGTTGCATTCTTGAAAAAATGCATAATGCTTCTTTTCCAAAAGATAGTCATACACACACTACAAGAAAATTGCAACTTGTTCACAGTGATGTATGTGGTCCCCTCAAGACTCCATCTTTTGGGAAACATATATATTTTGTTACCTTCATTAATGATGCTACTCGCCATACATGGGTGTATCCTATGAAAGCAAAGAATGAGTTTTTTTCTTGCTTCAAAGCATTTTTAGCTATGGCTGAAAATTTTTCTTCACAAAAGCTTTTGACTCTACGTGCAGATCATGGTGGTGAATACATGTCACATGAGTTTAATGCTTTTCTTCGTGAAAGAGGTATTTCACACCAATCTACGGTCTCCATATACATCTCAAAAAAATGGTATTGTTGAGCATAAAAATAGAACTCTACTTGAAATGGCATGATGTATGGTTAAAGGAAAGCATCTTCCTGATAAGTTTTGGATGGAATAAATCATGTGTGCAAATTATGTGTTGAATCGTTGCTTTACAAAAGCATTGAGATTCATCACTCCTTATGAGGCTTGGAATGGTCATAAGCCTATGGTTAGTCATATGCGTGTGTTTGGTTGTTTGGCATATGCTCTTGTGCCATCACAACAACATCACAAACTTGATGACAAGGCAAAGAAATGTATATTTGTTGGATATAGTGCTAAAATTAAGGGATATCATTTGTATCATCCATTGACAAACACAATTATTGTGAGTCAAGATGTGGTATTTGCTAAAAATTCAGTTTTCCCTCTACTTGAATGCAAAAAACAGCCAACAGTTAGCTCACAAGATGTGTTCGATACACTCATGCCTTTGTTCCAAAATGGTGTGTTTGACAATGGTCATGTAGACCAGCCAATTGAGGTTCAAAGGGCTGAAAATTTCTAGCCAAATAGGGCTGAAAATTTCCAGCCAAATAGGGTTGAAAATGCAGAGAATTTCCAGCCAAACAGGGCTGAAAAATTTACTCAAAAATTGTCAAAATTGTTGAAAATTTCCAACCACATATGGTTGAACATTTGCATCAAAATATGGCTGAAAATGAGCATGAAATTCAGCCCATGCATGATGTACATATTGAAGATGTTTTACATAATGAACGTATTTCTATCAAGAGTGCACAAACTATGCCAAAGTGGCTGAAACAAACTTTGCAGGACAACAAATTGAGTGCACCTTTACTTGGTAGAACAAGATCAAGCTCTCACCGTGCATCAAATAATTTTGTGGATTATTCTCTTATTGCTACAGCATGTAATGAAGAGCCACTTTCTTTTGAAGATGCATGTGACGAACCACAATGGATGAGTGCTATGCAATCAGAAATGGATTCCATACATAGGAATGATACTTGGGAGTTATGTGAATTGCCAAAAGGAAATAATGCCATTGGTACAAAGTGGGTTTATAAGATTAAGAGAATCTGATGGTAGCATTGATTGCCACAAAGCTAGATTATTTGCCAAAGGATATGTGCAACAATATGCATTGACTATGAGGAAACTTTTGCACCTACTTCATGCATGACTACCATTCATACTGTGGTTGCATTGGTTGCCCATCTAGGTTGGAAAGTGCATCAATTGGACATAAAAACAACTATCCTTTGTGTTGAAAGGTTGTCTATGTAATTTCCCAATCTAATAAGCATCTCATCTGTTGATCATATGTTGCTTTGATACGTTTGGCAATCATATAATACTTTGATCTTTGCATATATACCTAAGTGTTCTTTCATTCACATGAGCAAGTCTCTTATGGCATACCTCTAGCTCACTTAGGGTCTGAGACTCAAAGTTATAGAGAGGTATTTTACTGGTTTCTCCCACTTCAAATGTGAAGATTCTACCATGCTTCTCACCTCTGGCTATCTTCTTGAAACCTTGACATGGATCTTCCACATAAGCTCCATGCTGAGTGAACCTAACACACAAGCTTTTTTCTACAATTTGTCCTACACTTATTAGGTTTTTCATGATAGTTGGTACATAGAGAACCTTACTTAGAATGTTTGTCTTGCCATTTGATGCTTTGATATTGCCAATCCTTTCCACATTATTCTTGGTATCATCTTCTATTTGAATTTGTTGAGCCCATCAAAGTCAAATTGTTCAAAGTCAAGCTGGTCAAAGTCAAGTTGGTCAAATTCAAAGTGATCAAAGTCAAGTTGGTCAAGGTGAACAGATAGTGCAAATATTTTATTCATAATGGTTATGATTTGTTGAAAATGGAAATGCAGGTTGCATATTGTCTTTCTGTAAGGTTTCAAAGGTTTTAAAAGTGTTTGGAAGGTTCAAGTAAACCCTCCCTTATGTACACATATTGATGAAATGAATGAAAACGTAAAGGCATTTGAAGAAGAAGTGATACACAAAAGTGAAAGTATGACCCCCCATTTAAAATTTTTTTCTTGTCCTAAGGTCACTACAGAAAAAAATAAGGAGTCATTGGTTGTACACATTTTGAGACATTCTTGGGACATCAAAGTGAGCACCAAGATACTCTATCAGTTAGGAACTTCACACATAAGTGAGTCGACACAGTCACAACAAGGGCATGCATTATTCTTGGAGTGAGACTAAGCAAGTGAGAGCAGAGTCTAAACTAAGTGAGAAGAGCAAGGGACATTCAACCAGAGTGCGATGCAGAGAAGCAAGTGTTAGACAAAGTGTGCAAGAAGAGTGATCTAGTTTGTGCAGAGAAGGAGTGCATAGAACTAGTAAGCAAGGCAATGAAGGTAGCACAAGGTACCATTGAAGAGGTGTGCGCATCAATAGAAGGTGTCCTTGCCTCCCACCCTATTGGAAGCTTGAGTGCAAGGTGTGCACAAGAGAAAGCTCCTAGAGAAGTGGAGGTCTGGTGTAGAGAAGGTTGGCGGCATAAGGAACTTTGGGTATCTTGTAACCTTGTGTGTGTGTGTGTGTGTGCATTCTTGGGATTAAGCACTCTGCACATAGCTCACTTAGTCTTGTTTGGACATCATTATTGTATTTTCTTTCCTATCGGTAATCAATATATAGAAGCTTTTGTTGTCTCTGTTCCACTTCTTCCTCTTCTTCTTCCTTCTCCTACAAACATTCAAGTCCCTTTCTGCAAAAGAATCCCCCAAAAAAATTGGCATGCTTGGTGGGACCCAAGGAGGCTTGAGCATAAGAGAAAAAAATATTTGCAAAGTGCAAAAGAAGTCCAACGATACTGACAATGCTAGTCTGAGAGGTAATCTTTCTTCTATTTGGACTTCTCTCAGCCTAAGAGGAGTATGAGTAGCTCATGACCGCAACCTGGTCTCAAACCTTGAGGGTTCCTTTCAAAGCCACAAGAAGAAACGTTGTTCAAAGGTCAACCAGTCCTTTATCATCAACATCATCAGTAAGAAACATGGTGGCTCACATAGATTTAGAAACTCTACTCTCTAGGTTAAATATCAAATTTCTATCTTTCAAGGGATTAGCATAAGAAGACCCAGATCAACATATTAGAAGATTTTTGACCTTATGTAAGACAAGGGGTTTGATGGGAAGAGAAGATGCTTTTTTTATTATTTTCCAGTAATATTAGAAGGGTTAGCAGATAAATGATTTAGTCAGTTTGCCGATAATCACTTCACTACATGGAACCTAATGAAGGAAGCATTTAAGACACAGTTCCAACAAGGGAACACAACCAAAAATATTATTGAAGAGTTAGAAAACCTAAGACTAGGTCCTAGGGAGACCTTTCTAGAATTTTTCACCAGAGACAAGGCATTGATGGCTAAATTACCAGACCCTCCCTATGACTTCTTCGTCAAGAAGTGGCTGGCTAAACCACTTCCAATCTCACAGTGTAAAACATACACACTCATGCATATGCATACATACATACACATATATACATACACATATATACATACACATATATACATACACATATATACATACACACATGTACATACACACATGTACATACACGCATGCATATGCATACATACACACACACATATACATACATGCATCCACACACATATACATACATGCACATATGTACACACATATACTTACATGCATATATACACACACAAAAGAGACACACATAGACACACACACATGTACATACACACATACATACATACACATATACACATACACACATATACACATACACACATACACACATATGCACATATGCATACACAAAAATACACATACACACATATACATACACATGCATATACACATATACACACACATATATATACACATGCATACACACACATACACATACACACATGTCACATATACATACACACATACCTACATATACATGTTTTAGGGTTAGGGTTTTAGGATTAGGGTTTTTGGCTTTTACATACATGCACACATATACACATACACATATATATACACATGCATATACGTATATACACATACAACCATCACATATACATACACACATACACACATATACATTTTTTAGGGTTAGGATTTTAGGATTAGGGTTTTTGGCTTTTACATACATACACACATAGACATACATATACACATAGACACACATATACATACACACATGCACACATATACATGTTTTAGGATTGGGGGTTTTAGGATAGGGTTTTAGGGTTATTACATACATACACAGATGCGTGTACACATATACATACATATACACATACATACACACAGATATATATATACATGCATATACGCATATACACATACACACATGTCACATATACATACACACATACCTACATATACATGTTTTATGGTTAGGGTTTTAGGATTAGGATTTTAAGGTTTTTACATACATACACACATGCATATACACATACACATATATATACACATACAATATACACACATATACACATACACACATGTCACATATACATACACACATACCTACATATACATGTATTAAGGTTAGGGTTTTAGCATTAGGGTTTTTGGTTTTTACATACATACACACATGCATACACACATATACACATATACACGTACACATATATATACACATGCATACACACATACACACATATACATGTTTTAGGTGTAGGTCTTTAGGATTAGGGTTTTAGGGTTTTTACATGCATACACATATGCATATATACATATACACATACACACACACATATACATACACACATGCACACATATACACACATATAAACAAACACATATATATATACATACACACACATCACATATACATACACACATACCTACATATACATGTTTTAGGGTTAGGCTTTTAGGATTAGGGTTTTTGGCTTCTAGATACATACACACATGCATACACATATATACACATATACACATATACACACATATACACATACACATATATATACACATGCATACACACATATACATGTTTTAGGTCTAGGTCTTTAGGATTAGGGTTTTAGGGTTTTTACATACACACACATATGCATACACATATACACATAGACACACACATATACACATACACATATATATACACATGCATACACGCACATACACATACACACATGTCACATATACATACACACATATACATGTTTTAGCATTAGGGTTTTAGGATCAGGGTTTTTGGCTTTTACATAAATACACACATATACACATACACATATATACACATGCATACACACACACATATAGATGTTTTAGGTGTAGGCCTTTAGGATTAGGGTTTTAGGGTTTTTACATACATACACATATGCATACACACATATACACACGTATACATATATACATATATATTATACACATGCATACACACACATACCGATACACACACATCACATATACATACACACATATGCACATATACATGTTTTGGGGTTAGGGTTTTAGGATTAGGGTTTTTGGCTTTTACATACATACAAACATGCATACACACATATATGCATATACACAAATAAGAAATTAGGTTCTTTGAATTAAAGTAAATATATATAAGTAAATATAAACAAATAGGGTTTTAGGTTTAATATTAATATATGTATCAAATAAAAATTAGGGAAAAAATAGAATATATAATCAAATGTACTATGTATAATTAAATATATAAGAAATGAGGGTTTTTGAATTAAAATAAATATATATAATTAAATATATAAAAAATAGGGTTTTAGGTTTAATATTAATATATAAATCAAATTAAAATTTGGAAAAAATTAGAATATATAATCAAATGTACTATGTATAATTAAATATTAAGAAATGAGGGTTTTTAAATTAAAATAAATATATATAATTAAATATAAAAAATAGGATTTTAGGTTTAACATTAATATATATAATCAAATATATATATAAAATTAGGAAATAAATTAAAATATATAATTAAATTTACTATGTATAATTAAATATATAAAAAATTAGTGTTTTGAATTAATATAAATATATATAATTAAATGTAAAAAATATGATTTTAGATTTTATATTAATATATATAATCAAATCTATATACAAACTCAGAAAAAAATTAGTATATATAATCAAATGTGCTATGTATAATTAAATATATAAGAAATTAGGGTTTTAAGATTAAAATTATATATGTAAAGAACTAAGGTTCTATGGTAAATATTAGTATACATAAATAAATATGAAAAGAGCTAGGTTTTTGTTGGAGTTAGACGTCTGCGGAAGCACGCGAACAGCACAAGGAAGAAGAAGAAGCTTGGAGCACAACACACAAGACTGAATGTATTACTAGAGAATGTACAAAGATAAGTAGCCCATTAGGGCAATAGGCGTATATACAAGCCGGGGGAAAAAACCTCCTAAAGAGGGAAAAAAGTGCCCCAGCGGTCCTAGAGTGTTCACACACATCACTACCTAAATATATCAACAAATCCCCCCTGGGAGTGATGCGGTGAACAAGGAGCTGGCACTCATGTATAAGGAAGTGCCGAGCTATGTGGAAATCACTCCACAAAAGGAAGTAAGCCCAAAGCTTTGCGGAAAGCTTCAAACTTCTCCCTAGGCAGAGCCTTCGTGAAAAGGTCTGCAATGTTCTCCTGCGTGGGCACATATGCCAAGCTGATCTCCCCAGCAGAGAACCTCTCCCTGACATAGTGATAATGCACCTCAATGTGCTTAGTGCGAGCATGGAACACAGGGTTCCTCGCAACTGCCAATGCGCTCTGACTGTCAGTGAAGATGGTGGTGGCAGAAGACTGGCCAACACCCAAATCAGCCATAAGGCGTCTGAGCCACACACACTCAACAGTCGCTGTGAAAGCTGCCCTATACTCAGCCTCACAACTGGAAGTGGCCACAGTAGGCTGCTTCTTGCTCAACCAAGATATACATGAGCTACCAAGCATGAAGCAAAAACCACTGGTGGACACACGAGTGTCATAGCAACCAGCCCAATCTGAGTCAGAAAAAGCATGCAAATCTGGCGGTAGTGATCCCCCCTTGGGATAAAACAACCCAAGTAGCCGAGTACCACTCAAGTAGCGAAAGATGCGCTTAACCGCTTTCCAATGCGTGACTCCTGGGCAATGCATAAACCTGCTCATCTGTGAGACAGCAAACTGAATATCTGGCCGAGTAATGCATAAGTAAATCAAGCATCCAACAGCCTGCTAATAGAGAACAGCATCAAATGCATCTCCAGCATCATGAAGACTCAATCGTAAACCTGTCTCCATAGGAGTGGCTATAGGCTTACAGTCTTCAAGGCCAAAACGCTGCAATAATGTGTCAATATATTTCGTTTGACACAAAGCCATTCCACCATCAACTTGCATAAACTGAATGCCCAAATAGTGATGCAAATGCCCCAAATCAGACATCTCAAATGAGGCATGCAAATCAGCCTTGAAATCAGCAATATGCTTCTCAAGAGGACCAGTGAGCAGCATGTCGTCTACATAGACAACAATGATCAAAAGCACATCATTAGCATGCTTAACATACAAGGTGCTTTCAGTGGGACTATTCTCAAAACCATGTGCAATCAGATAGGCATGTATTTTCTCATACCAAGCATGTGGTGCTTGCTTTAAACCATATAACGCCTTCTTTAACCTGCACACCTGGTTTTCATGCCCTTTCTGCACAAAGCCACGGGGCTGAAAAACATACACTTCTTCATGCAAGTCACCATTCAAAAATGCTGTTTTAATGTCCAACTGATGTACATTCCAACCATGATGGGCTGCAAGTGCACAAATGCTCCGAACAGTAGTCATACGGCATGTAGGTGCAAAGGTCTCATCAAAATCAATGCCTCTTTCCTGCGCATAACCCTTTGCAACAAGCCTAGCCTTATACCTGTCAACTGTACCATCAGGTTTACGCTTCAGCTTGTATACCCGCTTAGTGCCAATGGCCTTCTTGCCAGGAGGCAAGTCACATAAAGACCATGTACCATTCTTCATTATAGCATCATATTCAGATTGCATAGCAGCCATCCAATTTTCTGAATTTTGTGCTTCATCAAAAGAAACAGGCTCATTCTCATCACAGAGACTAGATGCAGCCATAGCATAGCAATCTGATGCAAAGGAGGTACTATGAGAGCCTGAACGAGTACGATATGACAAAGGTGCATCTAATTTGCTGTCACGCAAAGTCTGCACCAGCCATTTTGGCATAGTTTTTGCCTGTTCAATATCAGCTCTCTCATCAACAAGTGCATCATGTAAATCTGCATCAGAAATGGAATGATCTGCATCATCATATGAAACCTGCAAAGGCTGAGAAGTTGCCTCATTAGGACCAGCGCTAGCCTGTCCACCTGTAAAAAGAGGCATCAAAGTATCATACATGTCTTTAGAGCTAACAGATGTCTCCTTAGTACATGAAAGCAATGGCTGAATAGCATCTTCCACAAAGACAACATCACGGCTAACCAGAATGCGTTTAGTCTGTGGATGATACAAACGATAGCCTTTACTTTCAGAACTGTACCCAACATAAATACATTTTACTGCCTTATCATCCAATTTTCTGCGATGTTGTTCAGGCACTAATGCATATGCCAAACAACCAAAAACACGCAGATGAGCAACAGATGGCTTGCGGTCATGCCAAGCCTCATATGGAGTGATAGACTGCAACGCTTTGGTGGGACACCTGTTCAGTAGATATGCTGCACACATGACAGCCTCAAGCCAGAAACTATGTGGTAAAGCCTGACTTTTGACCATGCACCTCGCCATCTCCATGAGTGACCTGTTCTTTCGTTCAGCAACTCCATTCTGTTGAGGTGTATACGGCACTGTACACTGGTGTTTTATCCCACGTTCAGCCAGAAATGCATTAAAATCTGAAGACATATATTCCCCCCCTCGATCAGAACGGAGGGTGCCCATTTTACATGCTGACAGATTTTCTGCCAAAACCAAAAACTGTTTGAAGCACATGAACACTTCGGACTTTGCTTTGAGTGGATATACCCATGCATGCCTGGAAAAATCATCAATGAAAGTCATGAAGTAAAGGTAATTTCCAAAAGAGGGTGTCTGCATAGGACCACAGATATCACTATGTACAAGCTGCAATTTCTGCATAGCCCGAACTGAACCATCTTTTGGAAAGGAAGAACGCTGCATTTTGCCCAAAATACAGCCTTCACAAACATGTTTTCCAGGTGCCTCAAGTTTGGGCAAAGAGGACACCATTTCAGATTTCTGCAGGCGTAACAAACTAGCAAAATTCAGATGACCAAAGCGTGCATGCCAAAGCTTTGCATCTGACATAGCCTGAGAATCATGAACTGCACATGCCGAATCATTCACAGATTTTTCATAGTCTATGAGCTTATACAGCCCACGACATAAAATGCCAGAAGCAATAATCACATCGCCATTTGAGAGATCATGGACTGTACACCTGTCATCAATGAATTTCACAACCAAGCCAATCTTGGCTAATGCAGAAACTGATAACAGGTTCTTTTTTATCCCTGGCACAAATAAAGCATCTGACAAAGTGAAAGAACTACCATCAGCAGTAGTCAGAATGATCTTACCAACTCCCATAACAGGATAAGAGGAGTTATTGGCGCATGTGACAGTATTCCCTGTAGGGGCAGGCTCGAGTGAAGAGAAGAAACTGCGCTGCGAGGTAATATGTTTGGTTGCCCCACTGTCAAAGTACCAAACATCTGAGTCTACTGCAGACATGCACTGATCATGAGAAGATGGGTCAAAACTGCAGACAGTAATAAACGCCCATTCTTCTTCCTGCACAAGATTTGCAGACTCTGTTTTTGGTGTAGAGGCCTCTGCAACAACCATTCCAGCCTCTTTCTTCTTTGCCTCTTTAGCAGTCAGTTTTGGACAGTTCTTTATAATATGATCATTTCCTTTACAGTACTTGCAGAACAATTTCTGCTTTTCTGATTTCTTCTCATCTTTATCCTGGTTCTTCGATTGTGCAGCATTTGCAGATTTCTGCTTACTAGTAGAAGAGCTCCATTTTCCTTTGCCCTTCTGACTAGCCAAGAAAGTTTGATCTGCAACACGCATAATGGACCTGTTCTGCCTGGACTGATCTTCCTGCAACAGAACAGAGACTAATTCCTCAAATGACAAGGCATTCGGATTGCCTTTCATCATCAATCGAAGAGTAGAGGCAAAACTCTGATATGAATCAGGAAGGCCATTCAGAACGGTCTGCACAAGTGAGCTATCTGGTATAACCTCATCAGCAGAAATCAATTGTTCCTTCAGGTCTTTGATCTTTGTAAGAACACTGTCCATCGAATCACCTTCATTCATGTGCTCACTCTCCAACTATTTTTGGAGGTAAGCAACACGAGCCTCATTCCTAGCCTGGTACAAAGTGGTAAGTGTATCCCAAGCATCCTTTGCTGTTCTGCAAGAGCGAATGTGAGGAATAATGGCACGTTTGACAGACAAAGCTATCAATGCATGTGCCTGGGCATCTCTACCATCCCAACGAATCTGCTCTGCAGTAGGTGCAACAGAAACAGCAGCACGAACAGGAATCTGCGGAATATCATCTTCGACACCATCTTCATCAGCTCCAACACCTGTATTTGCAGTACCTGTCGTTACAGGTGTAACAGGACGTCTTTCAACACCCTGCACAATGTTCCACAATCCTTTTGCAACCAGTACATGTCGCACCATATAAGCCCATAATGGGTAGTTGGTACCATCCAACTTATCCTCAACAGCCAACATACGGAATACATCACTGCTTTCAGCCATGGCCGGTGACTAAAATACCTTGATGCAGAAAATTGACTGTATCTCAAAAAGTTGAACAGAACTGCCGAGACGAGTTCTGCTAGACCTGTAGCAGACTTCGAGACGCTTAAACTGGCGAACAGAAACTGGTATATACCTTTGGCACAAAAGGACAAAATAGCCTGCACAAGCACTGCGATAGTGCGTTCGGAGGCCGAAACGAGCTCAGATCACGATTTCGGCACCACAGAGCGAATCTGTTTTGATCTCGGAAACACCCTGAGTATGCTCACCAAATTTTGTGCGAATCTGAGACTGCAAACGGAGGAGTGTCGACGGCGCCCTAGAAGAAGCAACAACCTGCTCTGATACCAATTGTTGGAGTTAGACGTCTGCGGAAGCACGCGAACAGCACAAGGAAGAAGAAGAAGCTTGGAGCACAACACACAAGACTGAATGTATTACTAGAGAATGTACAAAGATAAGTAGCCCATTAGGGCAATAGGCGTATATACAAGCCGGGGGAAAAAACCTCCTAAAGAGGTAAAAAAGTGCCCCGGCGGTCCTAGAGTGTTCACACACATCACTACCTAAATATATCAACAGTTTTTAATTAAATTAAATATATATAATTAAATATATAAAAAATAGGGTTTTAAGTTTAATATTAGTATATATAATCAAATATATATGTAAATTAAGAAAAAAGTTAGAATGTATAATCAAATGTACTATGTATAATTAAATATATAAAAAATTAGGGTTTTTTAATTAAATTAAATATACATAATTAAATATATAAAAAATAGGATTTCAAGTTTTATATCAATATATATAATAAAATATATGTAAAAAATAGGAAAAAATTAGATTATATAATCAAATGTATAATGTATAATTAAACTGTATAAGAAATTAAGGTTTTTTAATTAAAATAAATATATATAATTATTTTATATAAAAATAGGATTTTAGGTTTAATATTAACATATATAATCAAATATATATAAATTAGGAAAAAAATAGTATATATAATCAAATGTACAATGTCTAATTACATATATAAGAAATTAGGGTTTTTGAATTAAAATAAATACATATGAATAAATGTATAGTATATAATCAATTAGTATATAAATATATAAGAAATAAGGGGTTTTTGAATTAAAATAAATACATATAATTAAATATATAAAAATAGGGTTATAGGTTTAATATTATATATATATATATATATATATATATATATATATATATATATATATATATATATATATATATATATATATATATATATATATATATATATATATATATATGGAAAAAAATAGTATATATAATCAAATCTGCTATGTATAATTAAATATATGTGAAATGAGGGTTTTAAGATTAAAATTAGTATATTTAATTAGATATGTAAAGAACTAGGGTTCTATGATAAATATTAGTATACATAAGTAATTAAATTAGGTTTTAGGATTAAAATTAATATATATAATTAAATGTATCACATATTAAATGTCCTAACATCTCCACATGGTATCGGATGGCATCTTTGGATCCGGAGGAGAGAATGGCATGTCCTTGAACTTAATGCAAGTATCAAGTTTTTCATAAATGACGGATTTGTATTGCACATGTTCGAGAATATGGATCCTTTGATGCAGATCGAGTACAAAATATATGCTAGTAGTCGCATGGTTCCCCTGGTGAGCAGGTCAACCCACACGACATTGCACTATACTAGGTTTTTTTTGGGCAGAGTGTATTGTCTGTTACCGTTAGTGTCCATGTGAAAGGCCAAATGGCCATTGGACACTTCTTTGTATATATTCTTTAATAAAACATATAGTGGCCTCGTCAGTCATAGACTGTAAGTTTGATCACATCTGTAAGACCTAAGAAGTTTGTCTTCATGCTCCTTGTGTACTATATTTTCTGCGTATTCTGCAGTTTGTGTACGGAGTATTGTGTGCGGCCTTAAGAGCTCGGTTTTCTACTCAGAGGATATCGTCGTGGAGCTCGCAAGAAGGAGAGCACACTATGGTGCATCGCCATCAAAATACTTCATTGTCATTTGCTACACAACAGGATTGTCATAATGCTACAGTAAGAGACAACACACTCTATCCAAAAAAAATTTGCATATATGGTTATCGGTACAGGCACCAATATGATCATTGATATGCCCACGGACATATCAATGCTTATACTGATGATTTTGCCTAGGGACATACCGATGTTTATACTGGTGACTGTCATATCGATGTGTATACCATCAGTTTGAAGGTAGATACAAGCATGTATACCAATGAAAATATAATGTCATTTATATCGACGCTTGTATCGGTGGTACTAAGGATGTATCGATCACACTTATACCAACGGTACTAAGGATGTATCAACACTTATACTAGCATTATTGTACGATGTTTATATTGATGATTATATCGACACTGGGGCTAAATTGCCCTCATGTATTTGCACTAGTATAAGAGCCAGTATACCCCTCATATGTTGTAGTGTGTGTGTGTGTATGTGTAAGAATGTGTTTTATGTATATGTGTGTGTGTGCATTCGTGTGTACATGTGGGTGTGTAGGTATGTTCTTACAAGTACCTGAATATGCATTCAAGGGTGGAGGGAGAGAGTAGCCATGTTCCTTCCCTTTGTTCTCACTCCCTCGTTTGCTTGAGTGGTTGACTACATGCTCAGCCATTAGTGCATGTAGAAGTTGTTGAAAGGGCCTCTTATGGGGCTAAAGGAGGTTCCTACCTCCTCATTACATGTGTCATTTTGTAGCTCCAAAATGAACAACAAATCTCGAATCAAACTAGAGCCCTTCCTCCTTGGAAAAGGATTAAAAATCGAATCCTGATCATGTGCTTCTTCCATCAAGATCTAATTGGCTCTGATAACCAATGATGTAGAAGGAACGATGTATCTTCCACAAGCAAGTAATAAGCAATTCAACTAGCAAGATCCATACTAGGGAGAGAGATGCACCCACACACCCAACCAACCCCTCCAATATATATCTCAATGTTCAAGGGGTAACTAAACCACAAGGGGGCATGTGTCCCTTCCATCACATGGGTCTCTAAGGTCATCACATGGTTTCCAAGCTTAGAAAAACATATGAAAACCCAACCTTAGAGGAAACAAATTTAAGGTTCAAGAACCCTCCAAATAGGGGTAAACAAATAATAAATCCGAAGGGTTTTACACTTAGAAACTCAAGGGTTCTTGTCACAACCTGTTTTTCTATCCAGCCCTTTTCAGTGCTTGGGGGGTATGCCCTGTGGCGCCAAATTGTGCGCAACTATGAGGGGTACTAGTACTCCTCATACCAAGCTCTCATTGCCTTCTTCAACACGAGTTGCTAATCGAATATAAACGTGTTCTGGCAATCTTCTTGGTGTCCCTTTTGTTGGTTTACGTTTTTCGTGGGTTTGAACGTCTCAGTTCTACCCCTTAGATGTTGATATATTTAGGTAGTAATGTGTGTGAACACTCTAGGACCACCAGACACTTTTGTCCCTGTTTAGGAGGTTTTTTCCCCCCGGATTGTATATATGCCTATTGTCATAACAAGCTACTTATCTTTGTACATTCTAGTGGTAATACATTCAGTATTGTGTGTTGTGCTCTAAGCTTCTTCTTCTTCCTTGTGTTGTTCGCATGCTTTCGCAAATGTCTAACTCCAACAATTGGTATTAGAGTAGGTCACCGCTTCATCTAGGGTGTCATCGAGACCTCTCTGGTTGCAATCTCACAATCATACAAATTTTGGTGAGCATACTCATGGTGCTTCAGTGATCAAAACCGCTTTGCTTTGTGGTGCCGAAATCGCCATTTGAGCTCGCTTCGGCCTCTGAATGCACTATCACAACACTTATGCAGGCTATTTTGTCTTTTTGTGCCAAACATATATACCACTTTCAGTTCGCCAATATAAGCGTCTCGAAGTCTAGTATAGGTTTAGCAGAATTTGTCTAGGTAGTTCTGTTCAACTTTTTGAGATACAGTCAATTTTCTACATCAAGGTATCTTAGTCATCAGCCATAGCTAAAAGGAGTGATGTTTTCCATATGTTGGCTATTTAGGATAAGTTGGATGGTACCAACTACCCGTATTGGTTGCAAAAGGACTGTGGAACATTGTGTAGGGTGTTGAAAAACGCCTATCACACCTGCAACTGTTACAACTGTAAGTACTGAAGTTGATGCAAAAGGTCTCGAAGATGATGATATTTTGCATATTCATGTTCATGCTGCAATTTTTGCTGCACCTACTACAGATCAAATTTGTTGGGATGGCAGAGATGCCCAGGCACATGCATTGATAGCTTTGTCTGTCAAATGTGCCATTATTCCTCACATTCACTTTTGCAAAACAGCTAAGGATAGTTGGGATATACTTACCACATTGTACTAGGCTAGGAATGAGGCTCGTGTTGTTTACCTCTTAAAACAGTTGGATATTTGGTTGTCTGGCATATGCATTAGTGCATGAACAATATCATAGAAAATTGGATGATAAATGTTGGGTACAGTTCAGAAAGTAAAGGCTATCGTCTATATTATCCACTAAACGCATTCAGGTTAGCTGTGATGTTGTTTTTGTGGAAGATGCTATTTAGCCATTGCTTTCATGTACTAAGGAGACATCTATTAGCTCCAAAGACATGTATGATACTTTGCTCCCTCGTTTTACAGCTGGACAGTCTAGTGCTGTTCCTAGTGAGGTGACTTCTCAACCTTTGCAGGTTTCATGTGATGATGAAGATCATTCCATTTGTTATGCAAATTTACATGATGCACTTGTTGATGAGAGAGTTGATATTGAGCAAGCAAAAACTATGCCAAAATGGCTAGTGCAGACTTTGCGTGATAACAAATTAGATGCACCTCTGTCATATCATAATTGCTCAGGCTCTCATACTGCCTCTTTTGCATCAGATTGCTATGATATGGCTGCATCTAATCTCTGTGATGAGATTGAGCCTGTTTCATTTGATGAAGCATAAAATTATGAACATTGGATGGTTGCAATGCAATCTGAATATGATGCTATAATGAAGAATGGTACCTGGTCTTTATGTGACTTGCCTCCTGGCAAGAAGGCCATTGGCACAAAGTGGGTATACAAGATGAAGCGTAAACCTGATGGAACAATTGACAGGTATAATGTTGGGCTTGTTGCAAAGGGTTATGCATAGGAAAGAGGCATTGATTTTGATGAGACCTTTGCACCTACATGCCGTATGACTACTATTCGGAGCATCTGTGCACTTGTAGCTCATCGTGGTTGGAATGTACATTAGTTGGACATTAAAACAACATTTATGAATGGTGACTTGCATGAAGAAATGTATGTTTTTCAGCCCTGTGGCTTTGTGCAGAAAGGACATGAAAACTAGGTGTGCAGGTTAAAGAAGGCATTATATGGTTTGAAGCAAGCACCACGTGCTTGGTATGAAAAGATACATGCCTATCTCATTGTACATGGTTTTGAGAACAGACCAACTGAAAGCACCTTATATGTTAAGCGTGCTAATGATGTGCTTCTAATCATTGTGGTGTATGTTGATGACATGCTGCTCACTGGTCCTCATGACACACATATTGCTGATTTTAAGGATTATTTGCATGACTCATTTGAGATGTTTAATTTGGGGCATTTGCATCACTATTTGGGCATTCAATTTATGCAAGTTGATGGTGGAATGCCTATGTGTCAAATGAAATATATTGACACATTATTGCAATGTTTTGGCCTTGAAGACTGTAAGCCCATTGCCACTCCTATGGAGACAGGTTTATGATTGAGTCTTCATGATGCTAGAGATGCATTTGATGTTGTTCTCTATCAATAGGCTGTTGGATGTTACTTATGCATTATGCGGCCATATATTCAGTTTGTTGTCTCACAGATGAGCAGGTTTATGCATTGCCCAGGTGTCAAGCATTGGCAGGCGGTTAAGCGCATCTTTCGCTACTTGAGTGGTACCCAGCTACTTGGATTGTTTTATCCCAAGGGGGGATCACTACCACCAAATTTGCATGCTTTTTCTGACAATGATTGGGTTGGTTGCTATGACACTCATGTGCCCATTAGTGGCTTTTTGTTCATGCTTGGTAGCTCATGTATATCTTGGTTGAGCAAGAAGCAGCCTAATGTGGCCACTTCTAGTTGTGAGGCTCAGTATAGGACAGCTTTCACAACAACTGTTGAGTGTGTGTGGCTCATACGCCTTATGGTTAATTTGGGTGTTGGTCAGTCTTCTGCCACCACCATCTTCACTGATAATCAAAGCACATTGGCAATTGCGAGGAACCTTCTCTACTTGGGAGATCAGCTTGGCATATGTGCCCACGCAGGGGAGCATTGTAGACCTTTTTATGAAGGCTTTGCATAGGGAGAAGTTTGAAGATTTTCGCAAAGCTTTGGGCTTACTTCCTTTTGTGGATTTATTCCACATAGCTTGGCACTTCCTTATACATTAGTGCCAACTCCTTGTTCACCGCATCACTCCCAGTGGGGGATTTTTTGATATATTTAGGTAGTGATGTGTGTGAACAGTCTAGGACTCTCGGGGCATTTTTTTCCCTCTTTAGGAGGTTCCCCCCCTGGCTTGTATATACGCCTATTGCCCTAATGGGATACTTATTTTTGTACATTCTAGTGGTAATACATTCAGTATTGTGTGTTGTGCTCTAAGCTTCTTCTTCTTCTTTGTGTTGTTCGCATGCTTCCGCAACCATCTAGCTCCAACATTAGACCCATGTAGTTATACAAAAGTATGTGTGAATGTATGTGTGTATGTATGTGTTTGTGTAGAAATGTGTGTATGCATGTATATATATGTGTGTAGGTATGTGTGTGCATGTGTATGTTTGTATGTATGTACATATGTATGTGTATTTATGTGTTAGCATAGATGTGTGTGTTTATATGTGTATGTATGTTTGTGTATGTGTGTTTCTATGTATTTGCATGTGTTTTTCTCTTTATGTATGTATGCATGCGTGTGTAGGTATGTGTATGTATGCATGTGTGTATGCATGTGTGTATGCATGTGTGTATGCATGTGTGTGTATGTATGTGTTTATATATACATGTGTGTATGTATGTGTGTGTTTATGCATGTGTGTGTTTATGCATGTGTGTATGTGTGTATAATTTATTAAGTTATTTTACTTAACTATAATCATTTAAAAAATATTTCATATGTATGATTCTGTATGTACGTGTGTAAATCTGTGTGAATGTGTGTATATGTGTGTGTATGTATGTGTGTGAATATGTGTATATGTGTGTATTTATAATTTTTTTCCTTAGTTGTAATTTTTGAAAGGCTACTTCAATTTTTATGAATCTCATTTATAATTAAAATGAATAGTAACAAATTTATATGAAAAAAATAAAAATCTTTGCTGAGTTCAAAAATATGAATATAGAGCTTTGTAAGCATATACATGAAGCTTGATAAACCGAATTTTGTAGATCTAAAGCTTTGTAAGCCTAATTGTTGTTGATTTTCTCCAAATTACACTAGAATAACCCATAAGGAAACAAAAACATTGAATTAGAATGATAGATAGAGTAGGATGGAGTAGTCTGAGAGTAAGAAAGAGAGAAAAAATGCATGAAAATACAAAGTTACCTACTATTTTGCTATGCACAGGAATGCTAAACACAAGATGCAAGCCTTCTTATATAAAAATTGTTCCATTAATATAGGCAGTATACACATTAGTACACCCATCAAAAACTTATATATATATATATATATATATATATATATATATATATATATATATAAGTTGAAACTTCAAGAGGTACTGATGATAGAATAGATATAGATGTAGGATAGAAAACTTTCTCTTCGCCTTTATTAAGTGAAACTTTTAGGGTTTCAAAAGGTTCACCCCCCTTGTATGGTTGAATGTAAGAACTCAAATTCCTTCTAAAAAAATGCATAGTCATCTTCTTTTATGAAATTTGGAATCTCTCCCTTCTTATCATAAATCTGACTTTCTGCAATATATGCAGTGTAAGAGTAGGATATCACCTATTTTTGGAACATAGAATCTATATCCTTTGCTTTCAATTGCATAACGAATAAAGACGGCTTTAATGGCTTTTACATCAAGCTTACCATGATCCTTCTTCTCAATGTGAACATAAGGTGGAGAACCAAAAGCTTTGAAGTAACTCACATTGGGTTTCTTACCATTATGAACTTCATAGGATGTGATGTCCTTTAAAGATTTCATGGAAGATTTCTTTAGAATGTGATTAGCTGCATGTACTGCATCAAACCAAAATTTAGGAGAAATCTTTTTGGATGACATCATGCTATGCACCATCTCAACAAGTATCTTATTCTTTCTCTTTGCAACACCATTCTATTCTAGAGTGTAAGAAATAATGAGTTGATGATAGATGTCGAGAGAGCACTATATTGTGCCATCCAAATACACAAGAAAATATTTTGGAACTATACTTTTGATTACAAGATCACACATGTAGGGAAAAATGTCAGGGGAGCACTAGATTGTGCTCTCTGACTTCACTAAAAAGATTTCAGAAATATAATTTTGATTACAAAAATACTCATGCAGGAAAAATAGTATAAGAACATGTAGTTGATATAAGAAGTCCCACAACCCGGGACTGATGGGTATAGATAACTCAGCTAGAGATGATACAAGAGATCCCACAACCCGGGCTCATAGGTCTGGAGCAAGATTTTGGATTACAAGAACTCTCTTGAGGGAGATGAACTAGCTACAAGAAATAACTTGAAAGGATCTCGTACTACAAGATTACAAGAGGATAAGAGAGGATGTCCAAGATACAAGACTAGAGCAAGAGACAAGGCTAGAACTTGAAATGGAACTTGAAAGTACTTACTTGGTGATCACGACTCCTTGAGCTCACAAGGATGGAATTGGCAAGACTGTGAACCCCTCCTTATATAGTTTTTCCAAGGGCAATTCAAGGGTGCGTACGAGTTCATGATATCATTGATGATTTCATCAACTAGAAACAAGACCTCTGGGTGTCAGAATTCAGCAAATAGACAGTTGATCTTTGGGTTTTGGCACATTCCGGATGCAATAGAAACATTGGTTTCTCCAAATTCTCAACCAATCATGAGATATAGAAAGTGACATGGAATCTAAGGTTCATGATGGTTTTCTTTGTGTCCATGATAGAAAATAATAGAAGGACATGTAATTGATACAAGAAGTACCACAATGTGGTGATGATAGGTGTGGATAACTAGACTAGAGATGATATAGGAGATCCTACAATCCGCGACCATAGGTATGAAACACGATATCTGAATTACAAGAAATCCCTTGAGGGAGATGGACTAGATACAAGAAATGATTTGACAAGATCTCATACTATGATACTAAAAGAGAACAAAACTAGATTTCTAAGAACTAGACTAATCAGGACTAGAACAAGGAACAACACAAGAACTGGAACTCAAACTTGGAAAGTACTTACTTGGAGATCGTGACTCCTTAAGCTCCCAAGACTAACAACCACAAGACTAAGCATATATGTAGCCAACCCCTCCTTATATAGGATTTCAAGGGTCGTTCATCAACGGAAGTTATGAATTGATGATGTCATCAATTCAAACAAATTAGAACCAATCATGAGATATGTAAATTTGCATAGAATCTAAGGTTTAGGATGGTTTTCTTTGTGTCCATGACATCATCTCCCCCTCAAGCAATGAGTTCCACAAGGAGAGGCTATGTGACTCTGAGATCTTCTAGAACTTGAATCTTCTTAGCTCTTGGTCTTTATAGAGTTCTTGATATGTGGTACTAGAGCACGATGATGATGGACATCCATGATGAAACTGAAAAGGGTTTGTAGTATATCTATGTATAGAATCAAGGACATGATTCTCATGATGGACAATACTCTTTTGACTCTGATGATGATCCTTTTGATGTGGGATGGTGATCATGGAAGTCTTGAACCCAACTTCTTTTGTCTTCTTAGGAAATTTGAATACCATGTGGTCATGATCTCCACAATAAAAGCATAATCCATTATCCTTCCGATGTTTTCTTTCATTTGGTGTAAGTGTTCTGTCCTTGATGTTATCCAATTCTATGGGTTCTGGTTGAGTTTCTTCCAACATATTTTTGTTGTGGAACAAAGGTAAACTTGTATTCTTGATCTCTAATAGAAGTTTTATTCTCTTGCTTTCTCTCGAACAACCTATTATCACACCTGATTTCTTGATTCATGAAATCATTCAAAGTGTTTACCTTGGGCATTGTTAGCATGAGGTCCTTAACATCATCATGTAATCCCCATCGAAATTGGTTGATAAAATAATCCTCATGCCATGTGAGATCACAAATGATTTGTCTAAATTCTCATGCATAGGTAGATGTAGGTCTATTTCCTTGATGTAGCTTCCTTAGCTTTGTTTCGGCAACATGTAAACAATTGGTATCTCCAAAAGAAGATGTGAACTCTCGAACAAAGCCCTTGAAATCAAACAAAATATCCATATCCTTTGCAAGAATAGGTGCAAACCATGAAAGAGCAGGGCCCCATAATAGAGTTTCTGAGTCCTACTTGAGAAGCATCATCTAGGTACTTCTCTGGTTGGATTCTTATGAAAAGTTTCACTTGTTGCAACAATCCTCAAAACTTTGATCTTGTCCCATCAAATTTCTTAGGCATGCTTACTTTTGGAATTTTCTTCATATTGGCTGCCATGGGGGTACTTGAAGAAGATTGATTTACAATGTTCTGTAGCTCTTGAATTTGCCCCTTGAATATTTTGTTGTTGAATCCTTTCTTGCATTTCTCATATTTCTTGGACTTGTTGTTGAACAACTTTAAGTGCAAAAAGAAAATTATTCACAAATAATCTCCATGGTTCTTGGTCTTGATGAAGGTAACCTTTCCAAAATGTCAGGGGAGCACTAGATTGTGCCTCCGAATAGACGATACAATATTTTGGAACTATGCTTTTGATTACAAGATCACACACATAGGGAAAATAATACCAATCATGAGATATGAAAATTTTCATAGAATCTAAGGTTTAGGATGGTTTCCTTTGTTTCCATGACAAGAGATACCTTTGTCTTCAAGAAAAGGTTTGAAGTCCTTTGACATGTACTCTCCTCCTCTATCAGTTCTCAAAATCTAAATTTTTGTCTGACTTTAATTTTCAACCATAGCTGAGAACTTCTTGAAAGAAGAAAAGACATCTAACTTTACTTTAAGTCCATAAATCCATGAACATCTCAAAACATCACCAGTAAATGTGGCAAAATACGTGTAAAATTGAATGGAATTTGTTCTCATAGGACCATTCACATATGAATGTATGATATGCAACTTCCTTGTGGCCGTGATGTATCCATGTTTCTTGAAAGGAAGTTTGTGAAGCTTTCCTTCAAGACATCCTTCACATGATTATGCATAATCTACTAAAGCAAAAGTAGGCAAACTCTCCACCATTCCATGATCTCTGATATGCTTGAGAGTTGTGTAATTTATATGACCAAACCTAACATGCCATAACTTCATGTTCTCCTTAGGTGTAGAAGACCTAACAACATTAGCATGATAAATTTTGTACAACATAAACATGCCACTTTTGTTTTTCAACTTGAAGTAGGCAATGCTCCTCATAAGGTGAGAGGATTTGACATGAATCTTTCTTAAAAAACCCTTTATATCCATCTATTAAGAAAGTAGATATCGAGAGCAAATTGTTCTTCATTTCAGGAACATAAAGAAAATAAGAAATTATGAAATTTCCACCTACTCTTAACTATTCACTGCAAATAATATTTATATAGACTATCCATTAATAAATGTAATATATCAAATAATTTAAATAAGTGATATGTGTTGATATATTTAGGTGGTGATATGTGTGAACACACTAGGAACGTCGGAGCATTTTTTTCCCTCTCTAGGAGGTTTTTTCCCCCCGTCTTGTATATATGCCTATAAGCCTAATAAGTCACTTATCTTTGTACATTCTAGTGGTAATACAATCAGTATTGTGTGTTGTACTCCAAGCTTCTTCTTCTTCCTTGTGTTGTTTGCGTGCTTCCATGGATCTCAACCTCCAACAATTGGTATCATAGCAAGTCGCCACCATCATCGACACCTCTCCGGTCACAGTCTCAAAATTGCACAAAAATTGGTGAGCATAAAGTGGTTAGCAGTTCAAAACAGCTTTGCCTTGTGGTTTCAAAATCACGATCTGGGCCTATTTTGGCCTCCCAATGCACTATCACAGTGCTTGTGTAGGCAATTTTGTCTTTTTGTGCCAAAGATATATACAGGTTCTGGTTCACCAGTATAAGTGCCTCGAAGTCTGCAATAGTTTTGGCAAAACTCGTTAGGGTAGATCTGTTCAAATTTTTGAGATACAATCCTTTTTCTACATCAAGGTATTTTAGTCAGTGGCCATGGTTGAAAGCAGTGATGTATTCCGTATGTTGGCTATTGAGGATAAGTTGGGTGCTACTGATTATCCATTATGGGCTTATATGATGCATCATGTATTGGTTGCAAAAGGACTATGGAATATTGTCTAGGGTGTTGAGAAACGTCTTATTACACCTGCAAACACAATTGTTGAAGGTGATGTAGATAGCATTGAAGATGGTGATATTCTTCATGTTCCTGTTTGTGTTGCGGTTCTTGCTATGCCTACTGTAGAGCAAATTCATTGGGATGGCAAATATGCTTAGGCACATGTATTGATAGTCTTGTTTGTCAAGTGTGCCATTATTCCTCACATTCGCTCTTGTAGAATAGATAAAGATGCTTGGGATACACTTACCACTTTATAAAAGGCAAGGAATGAGGCTCGTGTTGCTTACCTCCAAAAAATAGTTGGAGAGTGAGCACATGAATGAAGGAGATTCCATGTATATTTTTCTAACAAAGATCAAAGATTTGAAGGAACCGTTGATTTCTACTGATGAAGCCTTGCCTCAGAGTTCACTTGTGTAGACTATTTTGAATGGTCTTCTTGATTCATACCAGATTTTTGCTTCTACTCTTCGTTTGATGATGAAAGGCAATCCAAATGCCTTAACATTTGAGGAGTTAGTCTCTGCTCTATTGTAGGAAGATAAGTCTAGGCAGAATAGGTCCATTATGCATGTTGTAGATCAAGCTTTCCTAGCTAGTCAGAAGGGCAAAGGTAAATGGAGCTCTTCTATTAGTAAGCAAAAATTTGCTATTTCTGCGCAATCAAAGAATGATGACAGAGACAAGAAGAAAACAAAAAAGCAAATATTGTTTTGCAAGTATTGTAAAGGAAATGATCATGTCATAAAGAGTTTTCCAAAATTGGTTGCAAAAGAGGCAAAGAAAAAAGAGGCTAGAATGGTCATTGCAAAGGCCTCTACACCCAAAATAGAGCTTGTTAATCTTCTGCAGAATGAAGAATGGGCATTTACTATTGTTTGTAGTTATGAGCCATCTTCTCATGACCAGTGTATGTCTGCAATAGACTCAGATGTTTTGTACTTTGATAGTGGGGCAACCAAACATATTACCTCGTAGTGCAATTTCTTCACTTCACTCGAGCCTGCCCCTATAGGGAATACTGTCACATGCACTAACAACTCCTCTTATCCTATCATGGGAGATGGTAAAATCATTGTGAATATTGTTGATGGTAGTTCTTTTACATTGTTGGATGCTTTATTTGTGCCAGGGATCAAGAAAAATTTGTTATCAGTTTGAGCATTAGCCAAGATCAGCTTGGTCGTGAAATTTGTTGATGACAGATGTACAGTTCATGATCTGTCAAATGGCAATGTCATTATTGCTTCTGGCATTTTATATTGTGGGATGTATAAGCTCATAGACTATGAAAAATTTGTGAATGATTCAGCATGTACAATACATGATTCTCAGGCTTTATCAAATGCAAAGCTTTGGCATGCACACTTTGGTCATCTAAATTTTGCTAGTTTGATATGCCTTCAAAAGTCTGAAATGGTGTCCTCTCTACACAAACTTGAGGCACCTAGTAAACATGTCTGTGAAGGCTGTATTTTGGGCAAAATGCAGCATTCCTCATTCCAAAAAGATGGTTCACTTTGATATAATCATAAATTGTAGCTGGTTCATAGTGATGTCTGTGTTCCTATGGAGACACCCTCTTTTGGAGACTATCTTTACTTCGTGACTTTCATTGATGATTTTTCCACGCATGCATGGGTATATCCATTGAAAGAAAAGTCCGAAGTGTTTATGTGCTTCAAACAACTTCTTGTTTTGACTGAAAATCTATCACCATGTAAAATGGGCACCCTCTGTTCTGATCAAAGGGGGGAATATATGTCTTTTGATTTTAACACATTTTGGCTGAACGTGGGATAAAATGTCAGTGTATAGTGCCATATACACCTCAAAAAAATGGAGTTGCTGAATGAAAGAACAGGTCACTCATGGAGATGGCGAGGTGTATGGTCAAGAGTTAGTCTTTGCCACATAGTTTTTGGCTTGAGGTTGTTATGTGTGCGGCATATGTACTTAACAGGTGTCCCATTAAAGCATTGTAGTCTATCACTCTATATAAGGCTTGACATGGTCACAAGCCATATGTTGCTCACCTGCGTGTTTTTATTTGTCTACATAAGCATTAGTGCCTGAATAACAACACAAGAAATCAGATGATAAAGCAGTGAAATGTGTTTTTGTTGGATACAGTTCTGAATACAAAGGCTATCATTTGTACCATCCACAGACTAAACACATCTTAGTTAGCCGTGATGTTGTTTTTGTGGAAGATGTTATTCAACCATTACTTTCATTTACTAAGGAGACATGAGTTAACTTCAAAGACATGTATGACACTTTGCTGCCTCTTTTTACATGTGGACGGTCTAGTGTTGGTCTTCTCAACCTTTACAAGTTTCCTATGATGATGCAAATCATTCCATTTCTGATGCAGATTTACATGATGCACTTGTTGATGAGAGAAAAGATATAGAGAAGGCAAAAACTATGCCTAAATGGCTAGTGCAAACTTTGTGAGACAACAAATTAGATGCACCTATGTCATATCATACTCGTTTAGGCTCTCATAGTGCTTCTCTTGCATCAAATTTCTATGCTATGACTGCCTCTAATCTATGTGATGAGAATGAGCCTGTTTTGTTTGATGAAGCATAAAGTGTTGAAAATTGGATGGTTGCTATGCAATCAGAATATGATGCTATTATGAAAAATGGTATGTGTTCTTTACGTGACTTGCCTCCTGGCAAGAAGGCCATTGGCACTAAGTGGATATACAAGCTAAAGCATAAGCCTGATGGAATGGTTGACAGGTTTAAGCCTATTCTTGTTGCAAAGGGTTATGCTCAAGAAAGAGGCATTGATTTTGATGAGACCTTTGCTCCTACATGCCGAATGACTATTGTTCATAGCATTTGTGCACTTGCAGCTCATCATGGTTGGAATGTACATTCTAAATGGTGACTTGCATGAAGAAGTGTATGTTTTTCAGCCCCAATGCTTTTTGTAGAAAGGGCATGAAAACCAAATGTGCAGGTTGAAAAAGGCATTATGCGGTTTGAAGCAAGCACCACGTGCTTGGTATGAAAAGATACATGCCTACCTGATTACACATGGTTTTGAGAATAGTCCAATTGAGAGCACCTTATATGTTAAGCATGCAAATGATGTGCTTATTGTTGATATATTTAGGTAGTGATGTGTGTGAACACACTAGGACTGCTGGGGCACTTTTTTCCCTCTTTAGGAGGCTTTTTTCCCTCGGCTTGTATATACGCCTATTACCCTAATGGGCTACTAATCTTTGTACATTCTCTAGTAATACATTCACGATTGTGTGTTTGTGCTCCAAGCTTCTTCTTTGAAAGATCTGTGAATGATTCGGCATGTGCAGTTCATGATTCTCAGGCTATGTCAGATGCAAAGCTTTGGCATGCACGCTTTGGTCATCTGAATTTTGCTAGTTTGCTATGCCTACACAAATCTGATATGGTGTCTTCTTTGCCCAAGCTTGAGGCACCTGGAAAACATGTATGTGAAGGCTGTATTTTGGGCAAAATGCAGCGTTCCTCCTTTCCAGAAGATGGTTCAGTTCGGGCTATGCAAAAATTGCAGCTTGTACATAGTGATGTCTGTGGTCCTATGCAGACACCCTCTTTTGGGAATTACCTTTACTTTGTGACTTTCATTGATGATTTTTCCAGGCATGCATGGGTATATCCACTCAAAGCAAAGTCCGAAGTGTTCATGTGCTTTAAACAGTTTTTGGTTTTGGCTGAAAATCTGTTAGCATGTAAAATGGGCACCCTCCATTCTGATCGAGGGGGGGAATATATGTCTTCTGATTTCAATGCATTTCTAGCTGAACGTGGGATAAAACACTAGTGTACAGTGCCGTATACACCTCAACAAAATGGAGTTGTTGAACGAAAGAACAGGTCACTCATGGAGATGGCGAGGTGCATGGTCAAGAGTCAGGCTTTACCACATAGTTTCTGGCTTGAGGCTGTCATGTGTGCAGCATATGTACTGAACAGGTATCCCACTAAAGAGCTGCAGTCTATCACTCCATATGAGGCTTGGCATGACCGCAAGCCATCTATTGCTCATCTGTGTGTTTTTGGTTGTTTGGCATATGCACTAGTGCCTGAACAACATCGCAGAAAATTGGATGATAAGGCAGTAAAATGTATTTTTGTTGGGTACAATTCTGAAAGTAAATGCTATCGTCTGTATCATCCATAGACTAAACGCATTCTGGTTAGCCGTGATGTTGTCTTTGTGGAAGATGCTATTCAACCATTGCTTTCATGTACTAAGGAGACATCTGTTAGCTCCAAAGACATGTATGATACTTTGATGCCTCTTTTTACAGGTGGAAAATCTAGTGCTGGTCCTAATGAGGCAACTTCTCAGCCTTTGCAGGTATCATATGATGATGTAGATCATTCCATTTCTGATGCAGATTTACATGATGCACTTGTTGATGAGAGAGCTGATATTGAGCAGGCAAAAACTATGCCAAAATGGCTGGTGCAAACTTTGCGTGATAGCAAATTAGATGCACCTTTGTCATATCGTACTCGTTCAGGCTCTCATAGTGACATAGTGCCTCCTTTGCATCAGATTGCTATGCTATGGCTGCGTCTAGTCTCTATGATGAGAATGAGCCTGTTTCTTTTGATGAAGCACAAAATTCAGAAAATTGGATGGCTGCTATGCAATCTGAATATGATGCTATAATGAAGAATGGTACATGGTCTTTATGTGACTTGACTCCTGGCAAGAAGGCCATTGGCACTAAGTGGGTATACAAGCTGAAGCGTAAACCTGATGGTACAGTTGATAGGTATAAGGCTAGGCTTTGTTGCAAAGGGTTATGCGTAGGAAAGAGGCATTGATTTTGATGAGACCTTTGCACCTACATGCCGTATGACTACTATTCGGAGCATTTGTGCACTTGCAGCCCATCATGGTTGGAATGTACATCAGTTGGACATTAAAAACATTTCTAAATGGTGACTTGCATGAAGAAGTGTATGTTTTTCAGCCACGTGGCTTTGTGGAGAAAGGGCATGAAAACTAGGTGTGCAGGTTAAAGAAGGCATTATATGGTTTAAAGCAAGCACCACGTGCTTGGTATGAGAAGATACATGCCTATCTGATTGCACATGGTTTTGAGAATAGTCCAACTGAAAGCACCTTATATGTTAAGCGTGCTAATGATGTGCTTCTGATCATTGTTGTCTATGTTGACGACATGCTGCTCACTGGTCCTATTGAGAAGCATATTGCTGATTTCAGGCTGATTTTGCATGCCTCATTTGAGATGTCTGATTTGGGGCATTTGCATCACTATTTGGGCATTCAGTTTATGCAAGTTGATGGTGGAATGGCTTTGTGTCAAACGAAATATATTGACACATTATTGCAGCGTTTTGGCCTTGAAGACTGTAAGCCTATTGCCACTCCTATGGAGACGGGTTTACGATTGAGTCTTCATGATGCTGGAGATGCATTTGATGTTGTTCTCTATCAGCAGGCTGTTGGATGCTTGATTTACTTATGCATTACTCGGCCAGATATTCAGTTTGCTGTCTCACAGATGAGCAGGTTTATGCATTGCCCAGGAGTCACGCATTGGAAGGCGGTTAAGCGCATCTTTCGCTACTTGAGTGGTACTTGGCTACTTGGGTTGTTTTATCCCAAGGGGAGATCACTACCGCCAGATTTGCATGCTTTTTCTGACTCAGATTGGGCTGGTTGCTATGACACTCGCATGTCCACTAGTGGCTTTTGCTTCATGCTTGGTAGCTCATGTATATCTTGGTTGAGCAAGAAGCAGCCTACTGTGGCCACTTCCAGTTGTGAGGCTGAGTATAGGGCAGCTTTCACAGCTACTGTTGAGTGTGTGTGGCTCAGATGCCTTATGGCTGATTTGGGTGTTGGCCAGTCTTCTGCCACCACCATCTTCACTGACAGTCAGAGCGCATTGGCAGTTGCGAGGAACCCTGTGTTCCATGCTCGCACTAAGCACATTGAGGTGCATTATCACTATGTCAGGGAGAGGTTCTCTTCTGGGGAGATCAGCTTGGCATATGTGCCCACGCAAGAGAACATTGCTGACCTTTTCACGAAGGCTCTGCCTAGGGAGAAGTTTGAAGCTTTCCGCAAAGCTTTGGGCTTACTTCCTTTTGTGGAGTGATTTCCACATAGCTTGGCACTTCCTTATACATGAGTGCCAGCTCCTTGTTCACCGCATCACTCCCAGGGGGATTTGCTGATATATTTAGGTAGTGATGTGTGTGAACACACTAGGACCGCCGGGGAACTTTTTTTCCCTCTTTAGGAGGTTTTTTTCCCCCGGCTTGTATATACGCCTATTGCCCTAATGGGCTACTAATCTTTGTACATTCTCTAGTAATACATTCATGATTGTGTGTTTGTGCTCCAAGCTTCTTCTTCTTCCTTGTGCTGTTCGCGTGCTTCTGCAAACGTCTATCTCCAACACTTATGATCATTGTTGTGTATGTTGATGACATGTTGCTCACTAGTCCTCATGAGAAACATATTGTTGATTTTAAGGCTGATCTACATGCCTAATTTGAGATGTCATATTTGGGGCATTTGCATCATTATTTGGGCATTCAATTTATGTAAGTTGATGGTGGAATAGCTTTGTGTCAAACAAAATATATTGACACATTATTGCGGTGTTTTGGCCTTGAAGACTGTAAACCTATTGCAATGCCTATGGAGACATGTTTATGATTGAGTCTTCATGCTATTGGAGATGCATCTGATGCTGTTCTCTATCAGCAAGCTATTGGATGCTTGACTTACTTATGCATTACTCAGCTAGATGTTCAAATTGCTATCTCACAAATGAGCAGTTTTATGCATTGCCAGGGTGTCAAGCATTGTCAAGTGGTTAAGCACATCTTTCGTTGCTTAAGTGGTACTTGGCTACTTGGATTGTTTTATCCCAAGGGGGATCACTACTACCAGATTGAGATGTTTTTTTTTTTTAATTCTGACTAGGCTGGTTGTTATGACACGTGTGTGTCCACTATTGGCTTTTGCTTCATGCTTGGTAGCTAATGTATATCCTGGTTGAACAAGAAGAAGCCTATTGTGGCCACTTCCAGTTGTGAGGCTGAGTATAGGGCAGCTTTCACTATGATTGTTGAGTGTGTGTGGCTTAAACGCCTTATGGATAATTTGGGTGTTGGCCAGTCTTCTACCACCACCATCTTCACTGACACTCAGAGCGCATTGGCAGTTGTGAGGAACCCTGTGTTCCATGCCCGCACTAAGCACATTGAGGTGCACTATCATTATGTCAGGGAGAGGTTCTCTGCTAGAGAGATCAGTTTGGCATATCTGCCCACACAAGAGAACATTGTAGACCTTTTCACAAAGGCTCTGCCTAGGGAAAAGTCTGAAGCTTTTCACAAAGCTTTGGACTTACTTCCTTTTGTGGGTTGATTCCACATAGCTTAGCACCTCCTTATACATGAGTGCTAGCTCTTTGTGGGCACTTTGTTCCTTCTTTAGGAGTTTCTTTTCCTCGGCTTGTGTATATGCCTCTAACCCTAATGGATCACTTATCTTTGTACATTCTAGTGGTAATACAATTAGTATTGTGTGTTATGCTTTAAGCTTCCTCTTCTTCCTTGTGTTGTTTGCGTGCTTCCACAGATTTTAAACTCCAATAATATGTAAATAAATTCCATTAGTAAATAATTCATTTAAAAAAGCTAAGTGTAATCAATTAGTTGATAATTATTAAATTAAAATCTATATGTCTATCTATGTATCGATCACTAAATCAAATAAAAATGAATAAATTGTCTATATCATAAATATAATGTTAGATCAAATAAAAAAAACAACTGTGTGTATTTCTTTGTTTTTGCAAGTATGTGCCCATCACTTTTTCTTTTCTTTTTTCGAAAAAATTGTCAATGCCTATATTTAAAAACCTCCCTCAAAAGTAGCTCAGTTGTTATAGTTGTTCTTGAGCTAGCAATGATAACTTGAACCCTATTTACATGAGTACTTACTTGATGTTTCATGTGATTGCATGCACACATCTATTTGTTTTTACATATTTCTAGGATGTGTAGAACATTTCTAAATAACTTACTACTTTTTTCTTCAAATTGGATGGTCAAGGTTTTGTTGTGTTTATGTTGTTTTTTTTGTTCTTATGTTTGGATGCCGTATGAAAAAAGAGAAAAAAATAAAGAACTAAATGTATAGCAATCAAGAAATCAACCAACAACTTTACAAGGAAGGATAAAAATGGAAAAGTATTTAGATATCGATTTTTTCAAGAGGGATGACATTAAAAGTAGAATTCTCTTTAACCAAATCTCAAATTACATAGCTACTGATTTGTTCCCAGATGGAGAACAATGCATCACTGATGTATGCATAATCATTCATAGATGCAATAAAAAATTGAGCTTCTACTCTCCATGGTGTAAAAGGTATACAAAGGGTTAGAGAAGCACTAAAAATTCAACCACCTCCTCTTTTTTTATATTGAGAGTGAAAATGGCTTAAAATTTCTTAAAGTATCAGGGGAAAATAAAAGGATTCCCATTGGGAATGAACCCTTCTTGGAGAGGTAATATAATGTTTGACATCATTATGAAGTGCCATGAGAAACGCTGTGGAAGATCCAGATACATGAAAACATGGACAATTCTAAAATACTTTACAATTTTATATTCATCTACAAACGGACATCTCATCCCAAAAGAAATTTTTGGGATGAGATGTCCGTTTGTAGATGAATATAAAATTATAAAGTATAATAAATATGTGCTCAAACACTCCTACATATTTGTCTTGCAACACTTTAAAGTGAATATGAGGTGGATCTTCTAAGCAGAGATGCAAATATCCATTTGTGTGGAGTCTTCTTCAAGATTGTTATGCAAAGCTTTTTTTTGTCCTAATACAAAATTTATGGCAACTACTTTGGTGGAAAATTGTAAAGTTGAATTCACACCGGTGGTGGCAAAACATATTGTGTACTTTTGTGATCCAATGAGTAAGGTCCATTTGGACTTGGGTGTTCATCATGGGTGGTGGAACATAGTATGTAAAGTTGTCACAACATGGAACAACATTTTGACTTTTGTTCCCATTTACATTTTGACTTTAGTTCCAAGTTAGAAAGTACAACCTCATGTTGTAAATATGTTATATATATATATTTCTTAAAGTTATCTTTTTTATTCACAAAAAGGTGTTAGATCTTTTATATCTTCCTAGGATTTATTTGAACGTGCATATGTACATCAAAAGGCATAGTACCCATGAGATCCCTTTGAATCCTCACACAAGTACGGATAAAACACCTAAAACTTACTAGAAATGAACAAAGCTCAAAGCCCATTGAGAATATGACTTAAAACAAACTACTTTTTGAACTCATGAAGTGCTAGCACAATATGGAGAGTTCTTAATATGGCCGACAATTTCCATTGACGATGCCCAAAAATCAATGAGAGACATGCCGACTCCCCAAAGAACATCGTTCTCATCTCATCACAAGGATGAGAACATGTCCAATCAATGCAATCAGGAATTGAATTCTCATCCACCCAAGGGAGGAGAAAGACTAAGCCATCCCTTTTTTTATTAAAGGAGGAAGTTCAGCTGAAGCTCAATCTCTTTTTGCTTGAATTGATTGAAAGAACAATTGTACAAGTGAACGGGCATAGTACCCATGAGACCCCCTATATCCCACAAAATAGGGTTAGATTGCCCAACGGCGATACAACGATGAAAACCTGAAGGCGGGTAAGGAAATAGGGTATGGACTGACCTAAGTTCCAACATATGTCAATTGTGGCTAGCAGGGTTGAACCCCTGCCCCCGCCTCAAGAGACAAGGACCCAAACCATTCGAAGTAAGGTGCATCCTCATAGTAAGCCATCTTGTTTTATTTTAATTATTATCATTTAATGATAATTTCTTCTTCAATACAATTGGTGGCTCAAATCAAATTAGTGTGAGAAAAATTGCCATAATTCCGAAAAGAAAATCAATTTAATTTACCTCGACAAAAAAATCCTGTGGGGGGTTCACTCATGTGAGCTTCTGTGTAGAGCCTGTGAAGAACTACTTTTGGCACCAACTCTTTGTGATGGTTGTGAGAGAGTGCACTGCAGAAGCCACGTGGCGTCAGCAAACGAGGAGAGGAGAAGTGGAATCTTGTCATCCAGCCCTGGGTAGCTCCATGTTTCTCCTCCATACTCCGCAAACGCAGAATGCTGCAGAGGCCTTGGCCATTGTGAGCTCGCATTGCAACCTTTTTTCCTGCGGTTGCTTTGGTTTGCGCACAGGTCATTAATTATCTCATAAGGAGCGCAATGCCCCTAGCCTGTAGTTCTCTCTGTATCTCTTCGTAGGACGTTTTGCATGCCATGGCCGCCGTTCACGCCCTCCAGTGCAGTCGTGCCGCCTTGTCGGAAGAACTCTCCCCCATTTCTCTTTCTTCAGAGATCAGTGGGACTTGTTTTCGATCGTCGTCTAGCCGCGGTTCAACCCAGAAGCAATACTGCTTCAGAAGCTTTCTATCTAACCATTTATCGTCGCAACTCTATTTGAAGAACAAGGGAAAGGGGAAATGTATTAATCGCGGTTCAGTCTTTTGCGAAGTAAGCAGTACAACAGTGCAGCCTCCTTCGGAGCGTACAAGGAGCGAGCCAACTCAAGTGCAGCAAGGTCAGTGACATTAACCGCCTGTAATTCCGTTTATTGTTCTACGCCTAGTTTTTATCGTTTGATTAATAGAGGGTTTTCGGCCGTGTCCAACATGCCTGGGCAGTCACACGCCTGATGTCGCGGCCGGAATATCTTCCATGGTACTTTGTATGCATTAGAGGCGTGCTGTTTTCTTTGTAGAAGCATGGCGATTAAGGAAAAAGCAAATTCCAGATTGCTTTTCTGTTTCATGCATCCTTACTTCATGAATATCGAGAGATGCTGTCTTGTGAGGACGAGGAGCCTGACATGCTGGAAGATAGGCTGGGCCATAGGACCATTTTATTCACTCTTTCTCTAGATTGAAGCAGATATATGTAACGACTGGAGAACACATTACTGCGAATTCACACACTCTCACCAGTTCTTTCAGCATTGGCAGCAATCGATGCCTGGGGTGTTATAATTAATGCATGTGCTTGTTTGTCTGCATAAGAAACTATGCGCTAAGAATCCTACAAACTTTTTATTACTGCTATCACTCTTGTGCATGGCTATTGTCATGGGGTCAATTACGATGTTGGCGATCCCATAGGTGATACTGAAAGATTTGAAATTCATAGTCATCTCATAAGATGTGCACTGGTAAGTGCGAATACTTTTCTGCCTGATTGCAACACTAACCAATAACATCTTCCATGTACACGTAACACTTTGCATCAATGGTGAATAATCCTTGCTGCCTTACTGGTTTGGTTTTTGGGATTTGAAGGAGCAAGATGTTTGCTTGCCATTGTGTTTGGTACAGAAAAGAATATGGTTAGCAAGTCACAAATCTCTTGTCTTACTGGCTGAAATTGTATGGTAGAAGATGCTTTTATTCGCTGGATCATCCATATGGCAATAAAGTTTAGCTCTGTCAAACAGGTCAGGGAACTAGTGAGCTCCGAAGCACAGAGCTTGCTAGATGCGACCTTGAAGACAGCAATAAGAGGATCATATGCACTTTCAACATCATCTTTGTTTGTGCTGAGGTGTCCCCATATTCTAAAACTGGAGGGCTGGCTGATGTGTGTGGGGCTTTGCCGATTGCACTTGCTTCCAGAGGCCATAGGGTGATGGTTGTTTCTCCTCGGTACATGAATGGAGTTACTGATGCCAAGTTTGCAGGAGCTTTCGACATGCAATGTCGCATTAAAATTGGATGCTTTGAAGCAGAACATGAGGTGGCATATTTTCATGAGTTCAGAGCAGGGGTTGACTGGGTATGCCTAACTGTTGTTTCCCTAAGGGCTTAACTTCCGTTGATGTAAGGGATCACATTTGAAGTTGTTGAAGTTGTCAATGATAGGTTTTTGTTGATCATCCATCTTATCATAGGCCTGGGAACCCCTATGGTGACACAAGAGGAGCTTTTGGTGATAACCAGGTAATGAGAGCAGGATCTATTTCATTGCCTTTAATTTTCCATGTCATGACTAGTTAGTTAATGAATGTTCTTGCAGTTCCGATTCACATTACTGTGCCATGCTGCATGTGAAGCACCTTTAGTATTACCCCTTGGAGGCTACACTTATGGAGAGAAATGTATATTTGTAGCCAATGACTGGCATGCTGGACTTGTTCCCATGTAAGTGTTGTGTCCAGTTTTAGTGTCTGGATCGTGAGCATCCAACCTTTACCAAACAAAACTGTGTCCTTACAACTTACTTTTTGGAAATGGAAGGCTTTGAACTGTATATTTGATTGAAAGGTGGCCTTTTGTCAGTTTATTGGCAGCAAAATACCGAAGGTTTGGAGTATACAAAGATGCAAGGTGTATATTAGCAATTCATAATCTAGCACACCAGGTAAACTTAAAATGTAACCTTATTCATGGCCTGATATTTGGATCAGTATTCCAATCTACTTTCAACTGTTGCGTGTTAGGGTGTAGAACCAGCTACCACTTTTAGTAAACTTGGCATACCTGGAGACTGGTATGGAGCGCTTGAATGGGTATTCCCTACATGGGCAAGGGCACATGCTTTGGACAAGGGGGAGGCTGTAAATCATTTAAAGGGTGCCATTGTAACGGCTGATCGAATAGTCACTGTCAGTCAGGTAGGCTGAGGTCCCAGGCTCTGAAAGCTGCAAACTTATTTCTAGGATCTAGAATACTTTTCTTTGTTCTTGATGATCAGTTGAGGTGCAGGGATATGCATGGGAAATAACTACTCTGGAAGGAGGATGGGGTTTAGATGGTCTTCTGAGGTCTCGAATGGCCGTAATCAATGGTTGGATATCTCTTTTTACTAAAACCCATAAAGTACTTCAATTCTGAATAATCCTGAGTATTTTTGTGTGTTAATGGTTTTGCTGTCAGGTATTACTAATGGGGTGGATATGGACGAGTGGAACCCGGTTACAGACAAGCATATAGCATCGCAATACTCACTGGATGATCTTGCAGGAAAGGTTAATTCATATCATCTCATTGGCATTTTGGATGAGGGTTCTTTTTTATGTTATGTTACTGCATTATGGGCATGTCATGTCTGAGCATAGAAGCTCAACAGACGATCTTGCTAAATGTATTCATCGAATGTGTTACTGTTGTCCTTATGTTTATCTTTTCGCTGACGTGCTACCTACTTTACTGCATCTAACAGATGGTTAATTGGATTAGATTATGGCCATCTTCTTGTGTTGTTTCTTTCGTCTCTTGAACATACTCACATTTGCTTTCAGTTTTTTACTTCATTGTGTCCTTGATTTTGTACATGTGAGGTGCTTATATACAGTGTTAAAGAAGAATCTCATCCTTCTAGTCCATTAATCTATGGAGTCTATTTTGTAGGCTGAGTGTAAGGCTGCATTACAAAAAGAGTTGGGCCTTGCAGTTCGACCAGATGTGCCTTTGGTAGTACAAGTTTTTAAATATCAATGAAAAAACTTGTGAGGACTTTGTTTTCTCTGTATATTGCTCATGATATAGCGTTTTCTGTAGGTCGGATTTATTGGGCGATTGGATTATCAGAAGGGGCCAGATATCATCCAATCTGCAGTACCAGAGTTCATGCAAGATGATGTCCAAATGGTACTATAGGTCATTTTCTGAAAATTATTGTTTCAGGAATCTTCTTTTTCCTGCACGCTTAAACGTTGGAAGGACAAGAGAGTCTTTGTATACATCGTTAAGTGAATTGTTGACTTTCTATCAAATCTTTGTGTTTTGAACTGCTTTGTGTTTGCACGATATCACAACCTAAAGCCATCTAAAATTCTTTCTTTTGTCTCTTTTTCTTATACACATGGCAGCATCTCAGGCTATAACTTTTTTCAAAGCTCTATCTCCTTTCTTTCTTTCTTTCTTTCTTTTTCTTTCTCTCTCTCTCTCTCTCTCTCTCTCTCTCCCCCCCTAAAAATACAAATAAGAAATGGAGAAGTATAAAAAAAAAGCCCTTTATAAGTGTGGAGTGAGATTCTAAGGACACTCCAACCCCATGCATGGATGTGGTGTTAGTGGAAATGGTCCTTTGTTGGGAACTTTTCTCTTTGGAGTCTCTATTTCTAATTTTTCATACTAAACCCTTCAAGATGTCAGTGGCATTTGCCCAAGGGAGGGCTATATGCATTTGGCAGAAGATGTCCCCAGATTTGCAAGGCCATGCTCAAGGACTCTTGTTTTATAATTGTGCCAATGGATAGCTTCAAGGCTGTCATGTGACTTGCATTCTTAATCGATACATGATGAACTTCTTAGGTGAAGGCATAGACAAGTTTCTTCAGGATATGAATGGCCAAGCAGTGGTGGTGTATGGCCATCACCTTAGCTGGGCGTAGGAAACAGAGCCAATGAAAAGGAAGAAGGATATGGGGCTTCAAGGAGGTAAACTGAATGCGACTGGCAGCCTCCTATGTCGAGCCCTTTTGCTATTCATCAAGAAGAAAAACATCTTGCTTTACTTCTGTGTGGATTATCAAGCCCTAAATAAAGTCATAGTGAAAACCAAGTACCAATCATCATGATGGAAGAATTCCTCGGTAGACCGGCAATAATAGAATACTTCACTAAGATCAATCTCGATTCTCCACACCGACTATCACAAATTTGTGTGGCTCTAGAGGGTATTGAGAAGATAGCATATTGCACTTGTCATGGAAGCCATGAATGGCTAATCATGGCCTTTGGGCTCACAAGCACACTTGTTATGGAAGCCATGAATGGGTCATCAAGGCATTTGGGCTCACAAACACTTTTGGCACCTTTTGTCAAGAAATGAATGATGGTTTTCGTGCTTGATGAGGTCCTCATTGTTTGTATTGATGATCTTTTATTTATAGCAACACAGTTGAAGAGCATAAACAACATGTCCGAGTTGTCCTTCACCACCTTTGCGAGTGTAAATTTTATGCCAAACCCACCAAATGTGAGTTTTCCATGAAGAAAGTGGAATTCTTTTGGCTCATTATTTCTAATCAAGGGGTACACATCGATCTTAAGAAGGTGTATAGGGATATAGTGGGCAGTGTTGGAGAATGCAAATCAAGTAAGAGAATTCGTGGGCTTCCTTCCATTTCCCCATCGATTCATAAAAAATTTCAGCAAGCTTGCTGCACCCCTCATGGACATGTCCTTCACCTTGGTTCCATGAAATCAACAAGCTCTTGATATTGAGATAGATGCCTTTGGGGAAGCCATTGGTGGAGTCCTTATGTGAGAAGGAAGGCCCATCTCCCCAAATCACACAAGTTCAATGGGAAAGAAGTTTGTTGGAGCACACATGAAAAGGAGATCATGGCAGATATCCATTAACTTGAAAATCACATGCCATATTTTATTAAAAAAATAAGCATTCCCATCAAACATGATAGTGAAGAAAGACCATGATATTTAACAACATTGTTGAAGCACACATCGGCCACAACTTTTATTTTGAGAGGTGGCTTGACAAGGATGAAGTGAGCCTCCTTGAAAAATAGATCCATGGCCACCATGATGCATGTAGCCCATGGATGGGGGCAAGTCAACAATGAAATCCATACTATATCCCCTGGATGATCCCTTGGAGCAAGCCTTCTTGCTTGTTATCTTTTTTGTGCACAAGTTGGCACATCAGACATGTTGCAAATAATCAATGATTTGTTGCAATTTTAACCAATTAAAATGTTTGTGGAGGTTTTTTAACTTTTTTTTTGTCCATTGTGGTCCACAAGTTTGCAATCATGCACCTCCAAAGGTAGCTCGAGGTAGAGATCCAAATCATCCACAATATGGAACTGCATTTGCGATATAAAATATGATCTTCTATGGAGTAGTGATTGTGGTGATCATTCTCGGCTCAAACTCCTTCCAAGCAAAGCTACATAAGTTCGTCTTGAGCCCGTGCAAGGCAGATGCGATCTTTGAGGCAACCGTTGACTATGGACATTGCAACTAGCTCTAGTCGTTAGCTTAATGAAATGGGCATGACATTTTGTCTAGCGGACTTGTCTATGATCTCAATATCAAGTATGGCTAGGAGATCTTGTCACCATACTTGTTTGCGGAGTGAAGAATTAACATGGTACCCGTGTAGATCTCTGTGGGTTCGTCTTGAGCGTAATGGCATCACTTGTAAAGATAGCGCATAGTGGCACTACTTTTGAAAATAGTGCACAAATTCTTTTCAACATGCCATCCTTGGACCAAGGGGCAAACTGACTACCTCAATCAAACCATTGAAGAGTACCTTTGCAACTATGTGTCGGCATATCAACATCACTGGGTTCGCTATCTCGATGTCCTTGAGTTCCACTACAACCATTCTATCCATACCAACGCTCAAATGACTCCATCTGAGGAAGCTATGGGCAAAGACACAAGGCTGCTAACTCGTGACCAAAGATATCGATTATGAATTCTTCTTGCGGGATTGGCAATTTGGAAAATGAAGCTATGTCGAGCTAAAGATAGTCCCAAAAAAACAATGATCAATGAAACATTTCATCCATCGCCATTGCACCTCGCACCTTGGCTTCAAAGAAGGCAACTTGTCTTTGTCAATCCCAAAAACATCACCCTTTTGTGCAACCTTTCACCAAAGCTTAATCATCACTACTATGGACCTTACAAAGTACTCAAGTCTTTCAACAACTTCACATACCACCCGGAGTAGTCCTTCCATATTCACATCCACACCACAATGCCTTCCATGTGAAACTTCTCAAGCGTTTCTTCCTCTTTCATTGACATGCTTGTATAGGAGGACTAGTTATATGAGCCAAATATCCTCTTGCATCGGAAGTTGAGTTTTATGTGTAGTGAAAAGGTTGTCTTGTTGAATGTTCATGGATCCTTGAGTCTACCCTTGACATTGCATCTTGCTCTCCTTCAATCTTGTGCGACATCTTTTTTACATCGTAGAGTCATTTTTGTAAGCTTGACAAGGATGTGAAATGCCCCTCTCATTTTCCCCCTTTAAACTCCTTGAATTTCTTTGGGGTTGCGTGGTGCTTGAGGAGTTTTACCTTGGGGCGCTAACTTGTGCGTAACTATGAGGGACCTTATCAAACGTTTAAACAATGCACTTGTGCATCCAAAAAAACTTGTGCATCCATGCCACTATTTGAGCCGCTTTATCGATTGTCATCTCTCTTGAGGAAAGCTCTTGCTTGGTTAAGTTTCCCCTCACTCTCGTTCATGAGAGTTCCTATGTTTGAGCTTTCAGTGGTTGAGCCCCATTGCAATCGACTTGGCTTGCCTTTGGCAATTTTAATTCAAGTTCTTTACTCACATATTTTTCAAGTTTCTTTTTTAGTACATCAAAAGTGCTTTCTCTCTCATTTTGGGGGTTGGGATCTCCTTTAGGCAAGGTCAACTTGTCACATCCAAAAAATATATGGTATGTTGTTGTATACACACACATACATGTACATATACACACACATTTGCACACAGATGCATAGACACATACATGCACACATATGTTGAAGATATATGTGTAAGTCCATTGTCACATGAGTATGCTTTGATGAATTTACCAAAGGTAAAGGTAACTTTAAGTCTAAGGATGAGGAAATTCAGTCAAAGGTCATGATGAATAAAAGATATAATATCTGCCTTGCAGTGGGTGCTATGTAGTGGGCAATCAAATGAAGGTGGTGAGTTAAGAAGGCAAAAACTTCTTCACATGCCCATTGGCTATAAAAATGAGGTGAGAGCACGTTCTCAACAAGGGGGGGAGAGAGAGAGAGAGAGAGAGAGAGAGAGAGAGAGAGAGAGAGAGAGAGAGAGAGAGAGAGAGAGAGAGAGAGAGAGAGAGAGAGAGAGAGAGAGAGAGAGAGAGAGAGAGAGAGAGAGAGAGAGAGAGAGAGAGAGAGTCATATTAACGTCTTCTGAAGGCCAAACTTGGCCTATGAGACAAAAACCATGTACAAGTGTAGTAACCCTGTGTAGAGGATGAAATGAAATAAAAGGTATATCGTGACACAAGTGTCAAAGATATATAAGGCTGGAAAAGGATGGGAAGACGTGGAAGGGGAGACTTGGGGGTTATTCTTTCTCTCCAAATTTAACTTATAGTAGAGTTGAAGAAGCAAGTGTTGCACAAAACAATGAGATAGATGCAAGTAAAGAAGAGTATGAAGAGGTGATCACTCCAAAGATAAAGCCGAATAGGTTGAAGAAGCACCTTTTCAAATTCAATGAAAGAAGATCTTCAAGAACAAGGTATCCAATTCAAAGGCTGAGTTATGATAGTTTTATGGCAAAACATTTTGTGTACATGATATAGCTCTTCAATGACAAAGAACCAAAGACATGTAAAGCTTGCACGCAAAAAGAATGAAAGCAAGCTATTGAATGAGGAGATCAAAGCTCTCAAGGATAATCACATATGGGAGCTAATGCCAAAGGAAGAAGGTATGAAGATTGTTCCAAACAAATGGATCTTTAAACTTAAAGAGGAATTTTGATGGTTCACTAGCTAGGTATAAAGCTAGATTGCCAAAGAATTTAAACAAATACAAGGCATAGATTATGATGAATTTTTCAGCCTGGTTGCAAAGATGGGGACTATGAGAACTTAGATAGCAAGTAGTGCTTCAAGGAGATGGCCATTATACCAACTAGACATCAAAAATGCTTTTCTCAATGAAGAACAACCGTACATGAGTCAACCAATTGGATTTGAAGATGAAAACCATCCAAATTTTGTTTGCAGATTGAAGAAGGCATTTATGGTTGGAAACAAGCATCATGAGCATGGAATCAAAGATTGGTAGAGGATCTAAGTAAGTGTGGATAGAGCCCATGTAGTGTCTTCATTGAACATGAAGAAGGAAGAAAATAGAGAGGTATATATCTACGCATATGTTGATAATCTCATCATAACAATGAATGATGTTACAAAGGTTAAAGAATCAAAAGAAATCTTGATAAGGAGTTTAAAATTTTAGATCTTGGAGAGTGGAAATACTTTTTAGGAATTGGAGTTGTCTATGTCAAAGATGGCATTAACTCGATGCAACGGGAGTACTTGTTGGATGTTCTTTTCGGATTTGGAATGAGTGAATGCAAACCACTCACTCTGTCCATGGACACAAATACAAAGTTTTACTCGAATGATGGAGAAAAATTGGAAGATGTAACGACATATAGAAGCATCGTAGGATCATCAATCCATGCAAATATTACGAGACTTGATTTGTCTTATGTTGTTGATGTATTTTCTTTGTTCATGAAAGCTCTAGCAAGTGAACATTTAAATTCAGCCAAGAGAGTGTTGAAATACATACAGCATACAATTAATTATGCCTTGTTTTACAAGTTTCGTTTATTGATGTTGATTGGAAGGATTAGAGGAAGAACATAGATCATCCTCGAGCGATGTGTTCATGATAGGAAGCAAACCTATCACATGGAGCTCGAAAAAACAACCTATTGTTGCCTTTCATCCATGGAGGTTGAATATAGAGGATTAGCATTTGCTACTTGTGAAGTAATGTGGATTAAGAAGCTTTTGGCTAATCTTGAACTTCAAGTTCGAACCATTCCTATATAGGGTGATAACATGTCAAGTATTTACTTGGTAAGCAATCCTATATTTCATGAGAGTAAGCACATAGAGGTCCACTACCATTATGTAAGGGAGAAGGTGTTGAGCAAAGATGTGGAGATAAAAGCTCATTAGAACCAAAGAGAAGATGGCAAACATGTTTACAAAGTTCTTGGATGCTTTTTAAAGTTGCGATAAATTTGTAGGACATGGTTGAAGATATCTCTGGAATGAGTTTGAGAGGGAGTGTTGAAGATATATGTGCAAGCTCTTTGCATTGCTCATTATGTTGGAAACAATGAGTCGAGTTCTCTAGCCATTTGAAGTGATTTTCCTATATCCCTCTACAAGAAGCCGCGTGGGCTTAGTGGTTAGAACAAAAGACTTACAACGAAGGCGCTTGGGATTGATTCTCGGCGGCAACCTCATGGCGCAGCGGCAATTTTTTGTTTCAAAGAACTATTAATGGAGTTTTTTCGCTGAGCGCCTGTTTCATGTTTTTTACTTTCCGATACAACGTGATCGTGATAACTTTTCTTGGATAGCGAAGACGATTTGATCTTGCTTTTTAGTAGTGCTTTTAGAAGCATACAAAAACTATATAAGAAGAGCCAATCTATTGTTCATCTCATCGCTCAAGGAGCTGTCTTCTCAATCTTCTCAAGGAGTATCTACTCAACGCAAGGAGGAGATCTTGGAGGCCCTCTTGGAGGGAGAGTTTCTACACTCTTGGAGGAGGTGTGCTCTAGATCTGGAGATATTTGGAGGAGTTTGTGTCCGCTAACATACTGTGAGTAACAAGTCTACATCTGTCCCCACTAGTGAATTGTTCATTCACTAGTTTTTGATTTCGATAGTCAAAATCGGGTTCGGTGTAAAACAGTTCTAAACTGTTCATATTCTCCATATTCTCTCACACACACACTCTTCATACCTCTTAGGCACACAACCTCTTGTATCTAGTTCCTATTTTTGCCTAGATTCAGATATTGTCAGTTTGTATCATATTCACACATTGTAATTTGACATTGGAATATAAGATAGTGAAGGTGAGCATCCTAGCTTAGCATACACTTTGAAAATCTTGTCTATTCTCTCTCTATCTCTCACTCATAATCTTTTTGAGTCTTAAGGTGTGTATGTTAAGGTTCATGTGCTAGAAAATCCTGTTAACCTGTGATTTATTGTTATTGTGGCCCACTCCATTTCCAACATTTGGTATCATAACATAGTTGACATACAACCTTAACAAGATGAGTTAATATAGATTTGAGAATGAAGACAAGCTTGGAATGTCTAACTATCCAATGTGAAGTTTTATGATGATGAATCTGTTAGTATCAAAAGACTTGTGGAATATTGTCATTGGAACTTATCCAAGGCCAAGACAAGTCGGAGAAGAGGCTACTTCATCTTCTAGAAGAACCCTTGTTCCTATTTCTTCTCAACAGGAGGTTAGTGAAGAAGAAGGAACCACTTCATCATCAGGAGTCAGTGGTACTACTATCAAATTAACTCCTACAGAAGAGCGATCCAAATGGGATTCAAAGGATGCACTAGCACTTTCATATATTGCTATGGGAATCAAGAGGCATATTATACCCCCAATCAAGTCTTGTAGAACCTCTCATCAGGCTTGGTTGGAGTTAGAGAATCTCTATTAGAGACAACTAGCCAACAAAAGGATGAAAGTTGGTGAATCAATTTAGTCACATATTTTGAAGCTCAAAGATTTACAAGATCAATTACTCAATGTTGGAGTCAACATTTTAGATGAAGAGACGGTAAACACACTTCTAAACTCACTTTCATCTACATATCGTGCTTTTGTTACTTCTTTCTTTCTCTCTACAAGAGATAGAAGTTGAAGAGCTACATTTCCTATTACTTCAAGATGAAGATCAACAAAAAGGTATGGAAGAGAATGATGAAGCCATGTTATCATCGTCGAAGGGAAAGAAGAAGGAGACAAAGAAGGAGACAAAGAAGGAGAAGAAGAGTCAGCAATCCAAGAAGGAAAGTAAGTCTTCTAATCCTATGTCTACCCGTCTTTCTCCTAATGTTCCCTCTACACCTAAAGAAAAGTCTTCGACGACATCTGATTCAAAGAAAGGCGTATGCCATTACTGTAAGAAGCCAAGTCATTTTATAGCAGAATGCAAAGCAAGGGTTTTCAATGAGAAGAAGAAAGCGTCAGATAATAGTGCTGAAGATGATCCAAAACCTAAATCTTCAAAGGTAGATTAATATGCTTGTATTACTATTGAAGAGATAGCTTTTGATCAGGAAGCATCAAATGCAATCTCAGATACTCCTTGGATTTTGATTCTAGAGCTACTAAGCATATAATAGGTTACAAAAAGATATTTTCTTCTCTTTCTAACTCTTCAGGTAGAAGAGTGACCATTGCATATGATCATGATTTAGATGATGTAGGTGTTGGAGAAGTGAACCTTAAGTCAAGAGAAGGTGGAAATTTCAAAATTTTCAATGTTCGTTATATTCTAGACATGAAGAATTTGCTCTCTATCTCTACTTTCTTGTCAGATGGTTATAAAGTTGTTTTTAAGAAAGATTCATGTCGAATCCTCTCACCTAATGAGGAGCATTGTCTACTTCAAGGTGAAATCAAAAGTGGCATGTTTGTGTTATCCAAAATTAGTCATGCTAATGTTGCTAGGTCTACAACACTTAAGAAGAACATGAAGTTGTGGCATGCTAGATTTGGTCATATCAGTAACAGAGCTCTCAAGCATATCAAAGATCAAGGTACTGTGGAGAGTTTGCCTACTTTTGTTGTTCAAGATGATGCAGAGCCATTTGAAGGCTTTCTTGAATGAAAGCTTCATAAACTACCTTTCAAGAAGCATGGATACATCACGGCCACAAGGGAGTCGAAGATCATACATTGAGATGTGAATGGTTTGATGAGAACAAATTCTATTCAAGGTTACAGGTACTTTGTTACATTTATTGATGATTTCTCAAGATTTACAGTCTTAAAGTGAAGTCGGAGGTTTTTCCTACTTTCAAGAAGTTCTTAGCTATAGTTGAAAATGAAAGTCAATCAAAGATCTAGATTTTGAGAAGTGATAGAGGAGGAGAGTACATGTCTAAAGACTTAAAAGTCCTTTCTTGAAGACAAAGGTATCTCTCATCAACTCACTATTGCTTACACTCTAGAATAGAATGATGTTGCATAGAGAAAGAATACTTGTTAAGATGATGCGTAATATGATGCCATTCAAAAAGCTTTCTCCCAAGTTTTGGTTTGATGCAGTACATAAAGCTAATCACATTCTGAATAGGTCTTCCACAAAAGCTTTAAAGGTTATCACATCTTATGAAGCTTATTATGGGAAGACGCCCAATGTGGGTTATTTCAAAGTTTTTGGTTCTCTAAGAAGGATCGTGATAAGCTAATTTGTTTCTTTTTTAATTTATTATTATTTTTTATTATTTAATTATTTATTATTTTTTTATTTTTTATTTTTTATTTTATTTTTATTATTTATTTATTATTTTTTGTTTTTTTTGTGTGTGTATGTGTATGTGTATGTGTTCGTGTTCATGTGAGTGTGTGTGCATCTCTTTTTGTATTGGTTTTCTTTCTTGGTTTTTTCTTTCTTGGTTGTAACTTTCATGTCTTATATTGGTCTTAAGTCTCTTGCTTTTGTTTGTTATTTTTTCCAATGTGTATGTATTTGTGTTCTCTATCTTGAGTTCGTAAGTTTGGATAACTCTGAACTTATGAAGGTTATATATTCAAGTAGTCTTTATTGATTATGCAATTGAAAGCAAAGAATACATATTCTATGTTCTAGATACAAGTGATATCCTACTCACGCAATGCATATATTATAGAAAGTCAGATTTATAATAAGGAAGAAGAGATTCTAGATTTCATAACAGCAGATGACTGTGCATTTTTCAGAAGGAATTTGGATGCTTACATTCAGCCATACAAGGGGGGTGATGAACCTTCTCAAACCCTAAGATGTAGGTGGAGAGAGAGTTTCATTATCTACACCAATAACTAGTCCATCTTTAGTCACTCTTGATGTTCTGACTTATGAAGTTGGAGAAGGTTCCAGAGTTCTAGAAGAAAGGGATACTGAAGAACCAAAAAGGATGCCACCACTTTTCAAGGATACGCCAAAGTGGTTATATCACACCTGGAAGGACAGTGGTATAAAAGAATACACTGAAAAACGAGAAGGCAGACAAGGAGACAACAATCAGACCTGGGAAATTAGGCAAAACATTTTGAGATTCATAATATTATAGCTCTTACTTCAGTTGAGAATGAACCAGATAGTGTTCAAGATGCACTACAAAGTGATAGGATTATCACAGGTCCCAAAGATTCAGATTTTGAGTTATTTAAAGGACAACTTAAGCATACATTTGATGTAAACTACTTAGGTATTTTACATTATTAACTTGGGAATGAGTTCAAGTACAGAGATGAGTGCACCTACATGACACAACAGAAATACATTGAGAAATTATTGGAAATGTTTGAGATGGCAGATTCCAAGCCTATGCAAACATCTATGGATGTCAATGTATCATTAGAGTCGGAAGAGATTTAGAACCATTGATGCTACATTATATAAACAAGAAGTTGGTTGCTTGATATATCTATGTAATACACATCGAGACATTCACTTTGCAGTTTCGCAAAGTATACATGTTAATGCATACTAAGCTCAAGATTCAATGGAAATGAGTTAAGAGATATATTCAAACATCAGAAGTTTTTGTAGGTTATTGTAACTCATACCATTTTGACATTGAAGGCGTGATTGTTGGAAACAACGTCTCAAAAGTCAAGTTCGATAGCCCTTTGTAGTGATTTTCCTATATCGCTCTACAACAAGCCACGTAGGCTTAGTGGTTAAAACAAAAGACTTACAAAGAAGGTTCCCGGGATCGATTCCAGCGGCAACATCATGACGCAGCGGCCGTGTTTTTTGTTTCAAAAAACTATTAACGGAGTTTTTTGCTCAACGCCAATTTTGTGTTTTTTACTTTCCGTTATAGCGTGATCGCGATAGCTTTTCTTGGATGTTGAAGATGATTTGATCTTGCTTTTTAGTAGTGCTTTTAGAAGCATACAAAAGCTATATAAGAAGAGCCAATCTATTGTTCATCTCATCATTCAAGGAGCAATCTTCTCAATCTTCTCAAGGATTATCTAGTCAATGCAAGGAGGAGGAGATCTTGGAGGTCCTCTTGGAGGGAGAGTTTCTAAACTCTTGGAGGAGGTGTGCTCTATATCTGGAGACATCTGGAGGATTGTGTGAGTTAACATATTGTGAGCAACAAGTCTACATATGTACCTACTTGTTCATTCACTACTTTTTGATTTAAATAGTCAGAATTCGGGTTTGTTGTAAAACAGTTCTAAAATGTTCATATTCTCCATATTTTCACACACATACTCTTCATACCTCTTAGGCACACAATATCTTGTATCTAGTTCCTATTTCTGCCTAGAATCAGATATTGTGAGTTTGTATCGTATTCACACATTGTAGTTTGACATTGGAATATAAGATATTGAAGGTGAGCATCTTAGCTTACCGTACACTTTGAAAATCTTATCTCTTTCTATTTCTCACTCATCATCTTTTTGATGTTAAGGTTCATGTGTTGGAAAATCTTGTAAACCTGTGATCTATTGTTATTGTGGCCCACTCCACTTCCAATAAGATAATGGTCATATTCATTGGTCTTCTTTCAAAACAGCTTCAGTTAATATTCATTATACTGATAATTCAATAAACTCTTCTTCGTTTTGAGACGTTCATTGTACTGATAATTCAATAAACTCTTCTCTAAGATGATCAAGAAAAACTCATTTGCATGAAGTTAATCTTTAAGTCCTATTCATTGTTCGCAAGTCATTTATGTAATCTATAACATTTACGATAGTTCTTTCTCGTATATTGGCCAAACTTTTAGAATTGCATTTATTCTTTTTTAAGAGCATGTTATGTTCGAGAAGCTAGAAAAATTCATTCCAAAAGAATTTTGATTGAAAAGTAAAACCTCTTTATGCATTCATTGCAGAATATGGTTTTGAATTATTTAATTGTTTTTCTGTTGAATACATAGAAGGTAATTTTAGAAACTCTAAAGAGTTTTACAAGGCAACTTAGCGTAGGGAATTATTTTAAATGCGAATTGACTTAATAATCATTTTCTTGATCATAATCTGAAGTTTTGTTAATTTGCAAGTATAAGAAGAAGAAGGAACATCATTGGAAATCAATTCAAGAATTACTTCTAGGAAACTTTGTCCAAAAAAGGAGTACAAACAAAAAACACGACTTTCTGCAAGGAATGGTGATTCTCTATGGAAGGTAAGAATTGCAAAAGGTTGAAAAACTGAGTGTACAATGGGTTGATAGCATACGTTCTTTCCTAAAGGCATCAATTGGAGAGGAAAATCTAGCCTTTGTTAGAGTAGATCATCAATAAGAAAACTCCTATGATGTGGCATAGATATCCAAAACATTCCTCAACCATCTAGTCTTCTCGACATGTAGAAATTTGGGTTCCAAATCGTAATATTAATATCTATGTTTCATCTTTCTATAGGTTCCTTGGTTCAAGTTATTGGTTGGACTTTGTGGATGAGGATTTCCCATCATCCTCTTCCAAATGACCTTTTTGTTAACTATTTGAATGATCTACCTCTAAAGTTTAGTGATTTTAAAAGAAGATTAATTTTCGTGGATAAAATTATGCAAGAGGGGTCTTTTTCTTTCAAAATATCTCAAAAATATAACAAAAGAGTCCTCTTTAAACTTCCATATATCATGAGGATTTAAGTCTTAGAAAATCTTTTAGTTTTCAGCTTCGAATTTTCATATCCAAATTTCTGAAATCTTCTAGCATTTCTCCTAATCCTTTGATTTACTTTGCTAGATATAGATAAAGTTAGTTTGAACTCTATTTTGAAATTAAAAGAATTGATAAAATCTCTTCCTTCCTATGTAAGAAAGCTTTGGGTCCATCCTTTGGTTACATTCAAATAAAAAAGCTTTCAAATTCTTTGTAAGTAGAGTGCCTTATAAAAGAAACTCACTCCTCTACATATCATGTTTACAATGTTTCTTCTGGAGGAGTTATTTCAAATTGTCAAGATTTCTGTAAATCTTATGGTTGCAAATTGTATTCAAGTTTACCATTTTTATATACAATTCGGAAATTCCATAAGAACTCAAACAAATTGAGATTCATAGCTGTGTCTTGTAATACATCTCACACGGATGTTTCCAAATGGTTAAGCAATCGTTTTGAAGACATTTTACCTACTATTTATGATATTTGGAAGGATTTACTCAAAGAAGGAGATGTGCCAACTTCCTCTAGTTGGATGTTAGATAATTCTCTAGGTGTTATCCCTATAATAAAGTTTCTCTACTCTTTAAGAACTCTAGAAGAAAAATCTGTTCCCTTGAGGCTTCAAAGGTTTGACTTCACCACTTTGTATACAAAGTTAGATTTGAATGATTTAAAACATAGAATTTCTTCTTTACTTAGAAAAGTTTTTTCTTTTAAATTCACCAAAGATAGATGTAAGGCTTTTTCGGTATAAAATTGTGCATTGCATTTTAATTATTTATGGTTGAAATTCAAGTCCATACATATAGATAGTAGAAAGCAAAATAACACTAGAATAGTAGATAAAAAAGACTTTCTTATTTGGTTAGATTTTCTTCCTAGAAAACTTGTATATTTGAGTTGGTGATGCTTTATTAAAACAATGTATTGGAAAGATTCTATGTATTTAAAAAATGATACTTTTGGTGGTGGTATTTATCCCAAAGATTTGTGTGAGCTGAATTATACTTCACATGGTGATTCTTGTGCTTTTCTAGATCTAAAATTATTTCAATCTATTTTTGCTTTGGAAGTAGACATTTATGATAAAAAATTAGAGTCCGAATTTGCTAGCATTAATATGATTTGAATGCCTCATATTGATTCAAGTATTTCTCATTCAACAAAGTATGATTTTGTTTGCTCTTAGTTATTTAGATTTTCTCATTTATGTTCAAGTTTGTCTTCATTTGTAGTTTAGTGTTGTCAATTAATCTCTTTGCTTGTTCAAAAAGGATATTCATTCAAGAAAATTTTAAAGAAGTAAGGACTTTCTTACTTTGTAACAAATTCATTTATGGTTCTTCTTCATTTCAGTTGTTCAAATTGATCATTAATAAATTAATAGAAAAGGGGAACTTAATAATCATTATTGATAAGAGATTTTGGGGATTCTTTCACTTGATATTTATAGCTTTATTCTATTCCTTTGTTCATTTATTAAAATTATTATCAAATTATCATTATTATATTATTAATTTTAGCTATCTATTTAATTTTTAATTATTTGTTAGTTAATTTTTTTTCAAATATATATATATATATATATTTCATTTTTTATAAATTTTTATTTCTTTTGATTTTTATACATATTTTGGGTTCTTTTTTTTAAATTTAGTTTTTTCTCGTAATTTTTTTGTTTGATGCCTTTTATTATTTATTTTTTAATTGATATTTTGTCTTTTTTGTTATTTGCTTATTATTTTTATTATTATTGGTTTGTTCTTTGTGCAAGACTTATCATGGTTGAGTTTTCCCTTCACTTCTAAAAGTGATAGAAACTCGGCTCGTTGACTTTGTTGGAGGTCTTTATTTAAAAAGCACCTACTTTACGGCACTGATGACATGAGTAGGGATGGCATAGCTATTTTTCCAAGCTATGCATGATAAAGTTTAATTCTGATACTTCTTGTTTTGGACAGACATAAAAGTTGAAGATGCACTTTTTGTTTTGTTTTTTTTTTTTTGGGTTTAAAATTTGCATTTTCATAATATTAATTTTTATTATTATATATATATATATATATATATATATATATATATATATATATATATATATATATATATATATATATATATATATATATATATATATATATATATATATAAGCATTGATTATTATTTTATACTTTGTTTCATTTTGTATTGGTTTTCTTACTTAGTATTTTTCATGACATATGTTGAGCTTATTTTGGTGGTCTCTTGCTTTTGTTGTTGTTTTTTCTTATGTGTTTGAGTTTGTGTTCTCTATCTTGGGTTCGTGAATTTGGATAACTCTAAACTTATGAAGGTATATATATGTGCAAACTCATTGTCACATGAGCTATGCGTAGATAAATTTACCAAAGGTAAAGGTAAATATAAGTTTAAGGATGAAGAGATCTAGTCAAAAGTCATGATGAATAAAAGATACAATAACTGCCTTGTAGTGAGTGGCATGTAGTGGGCAATCAAATGAAGGTGGTGAGTTAAGAAGGCGGCAAAAACTTCTCCACATGCTCATTGGCTATAAAAATGAAGGGAGAGCACTTTCTCAACAAACTCACACAGAGAGATAGAGATAGAGATAGAGATAGAGATAGAGATAGAGAGAGAGAGAGAGAGAGAGAGAGAGAGAGAGAGAGAGAGAGAGAGAGAGAGAGAGAGAGAGAGAGAGAGAGAGAGAGAGAGAGAGAGAGAGAGAGAGAGAGAGAGAGAGAGAGAGAGAGAGAGAGAGATTAACGTTTTCCGAAGGCCAAACTTGGCCTATGAGACAAAACCATGTACAATTGTAGTAACCTTTGTGTAGAAATAAAATAGAATAGTACTTGCTACACAAAACTGTGTAGGCTGAAAAGGCCGGAAACAACCGCATGATAATGTACCGGGTGATGGAGAGGTAGTGGGGATAATGTAATAATGTAGTGGTGCATGGGGAGATGTGGCTCTGACTTTGCAGATAATGACCACCTAATACATGGGGGCCCATGATGGGAGTGAATATATATATCCTAACTACAAATAATGGGTGGGGATGGATGGAGTATGTGGTACATCGGCGGCGGTCTGAGTGTCTCCTGAAGGAAGGCTACCCAAGAGGTGGTGGTGCGCCTCTGCTCCATCATGTGGTCATGGGCTATCATGATGCGTGAAATATCCTCTCCTGGTATAGTCATGGTCGTCCGTATCCAGACCTATGTGGTCGACGTCGTACTCTCTGTGCCGCTGCCTGCTGGAGCGTGAGCCCTATGCCTCAAGAAGGCGGGCCCGTCCGATGTAGCCCATCTCGTTGAAAGAACTGAGTAATGGTCTGCTGGGTACTCACCCGTGTCTGATGCGTGGGCTGTAGGGACTGATCTCGTCTCTCATATGGTGCCGTGAGGAAACGTCCCAACCTCCGCTGGTCTCAAGTGGTCGTGCACAAATGTAGTGACTCCTCTATGTGGAACTGTGCTCGTAGATCTGAGTATGCTCGACATCTGGTAACAAAGTGCTCCTCACTCTCTATCTCTGTATGGCATACCGGGCACCACCTCTCCTCTCTAGGGACTCCCCTAGTCCGACCACTCTCGATCTCGAGCTGATGTGATGAAACTCGAAGCTGCCAATGACGACTCGGAGGTGGTGTGGTAGGTATGTCTGCATGTATCGTGGAGTCTCAATGAAGCCTTGGATTGAGATATGTAGAAAATTGCTTGCGGTAGTGAAGCATTTTCGGTGGCAATGTACCCATGGGGCTAATTCATGTCCTCTGTATGTATGTATGCCATATCTCCTGTCGAATGACCCTATTCCTCTCCTGGTGGGAGAGCGAATAGGTGAGGGCCTGTAAGTCATACTGCTGTGGTGGCAGTCTGTCTGTGTCAAACGCATGGTGGGCCAGCTAGTCTCGTGTCTGTGCGTACCATGAGGAGGTGTCTCTTGCTAATGCCATGTCACGTGATGCCTTGAAAGCTCGATAAGTGATGCGCTCTGTATCCATGCTACGGATCCTATGTAATAGGCATATTGTCTGGAATAGTGCCTCTACTACCATCGGTGGTACAACGAGCTCTGCTCTGATGATATCATGTGGTATCGAAGGCTTGCTGCGGATGAGTCTTGCGATCGTGAGAATCTGTGGCCTCTCCAATGCTATCCATGCTGATGTAGCTAACCCCGGCCCCCATTTGGCTGCTCCATACATGAGCGCCGGTGTAACCAAAGTGTCGAAGAGCCACCCCTTTGTGCGGGGCTCGAGAGAGAGAAAGAAAGAAAGAAAGAAAGTGTTTTTACGTGTATTAGGAGGCCGAACTCGGCCTATGAGACAAATCAATGTACATGGGTGTATCTTCTGTCAATCGGAAAAAGATAAAAGTGCTCGAGAAAAAAAAAAGCTTGCAAGGCTGATATAGATCTGTGTAGTATGCATGTAGAAATACCCATGAAAGTGGGAGGGGGGGATGGTGAATGGAGTGCTATATCTATAGCCTATATGCAAAAGGGTAGTACAAGCATGATAATGCATGATAATGCATCTGAACGACTAACTAGCTCCATCCTGTACTAGTGGGCGGGTGTAAGATGTGGTACATGGGTGGAGGTGGAGTCAAGGCCGCCCTCATGGCTATAGCGGGATCTGCCATCGTCCTGGATCGTCTCTCCTCCATGGCGCGATGGTCACGAGCCTGAATGTCTGCAATCTGGTGTCTGTGAAGTCTGAGGGCCCGATATCCTATAGCACGGGGTTTTATCCTAGCTCGAGAGGTTTGAGCCTGCTGAAGACTCACCCCTCTCGATGTGTGAGCTAAGGGGGGAGGGCCGCTGCACGTTGTGCAATGAAGAAGTCAGTGAGCTGACTCTGTCTCCCTCGTGTCTGGGCAGCTTCAGTAGGCTTGAGGAGAGAATCTCTGTGACTCTGAATCTCTAGTAAGAATCGCCCGAGCTGTCGCTGATCTCTAGAGCCCATGATCTCTCGGAGGGTGGGCTGCCCTGTAAACAGAGTCTCGTATCTGTCTCTAATGTCATCATATGCGCTATATCTGCAAACAAAGTGCTCCTCATCCTCCATCTCTACTCTGCATATCCTGCATAGCCGCTCCTCTCTGGGAATGTTTGTGGCTCTGCCTATCTCAATCTCTAGTTGGTGTGATGAGATCCTCGACTGGCCAATAGCTACCCTCGAGCTATGAGGCATGTAGGTATCCATGTAGCGTGGTCGCTAGATGAAACCATATGCTAGTATGTCCAAGAACTGGTCTCGATAGTGCGATAGTCTTGATCCCATGTGTGGTGTATGCCATGTCTTACTAATGTAGAGCTTCCAAAGGTCCTGTCTGAGCACAAGATTCCTCTCATGACGTGAGAGGAGGATGTGAGGTGAGTCTGGGTCATACTGAAAAGGCGGCAATCTATCCATATCAAGTCCATGACTATCAAACCATGCTCTAACCTGAGTGTACCAAGCTCTCTCATATCCCGACTCTGATATCTGTATAGATGCCTCAAAAGCTCTGTGTGTGAGTCTTTCTGTAGGGAGCTCCCTCACCCTCTGAATAAAGGAGATAGTCTGGAATAGTGCATCTACTACCATGGGTGGTGCAGCTAGCTCTGCCCTGATAATGTCATGTGGCACTGACTGTTTCCCGCGAAATAGTCGCGAGATCATATGTACTTGTGGCCTCTCGATCGCACTCCATTGGGTGACTGTGAGGCTTGGTGCCCAAACTGTCGAAGCATACATCATAGCTGGTCTCACTAGTGTGTGAAATAGCCACCCCTTTGTGCGGGGCTCTTGGAAGTGTGCATGGTGACATCTCCGCTCTAACATGGCTAAGGCTGCATATCCTCGTGTGAGTCTATCGGTGGCTGCTTGTCTTATGCTGAAGGGGCCATGCAAGTTCGTGAATGTGACTCCGAGGTAGACATAGGAAGTGACCACCTCAATCTGTCCACTGCCAACTGTGAATCCTGCTCCATTCCTCACCATGTGGGAGGTGTGGAAGATCATGACCTTGGTCTTGCCAAGGTTTACTGTCAGGCCTCTCTGTGTGCAAAACTCATGGAGGGCATCTAGGTGGTGCTGTAACCCCTCGGGTGACTCTTAAATCAATACAATATCATCTGCATATAATAAAATGTGGACCTGTGTACCTGTGAGGTCTGCACCCTCCCCTCCAACTCGGAGAATGTAGTCCTCAATCTCGTCGATGTAGAGCCCGAATAGAGTGGGAGAGAGTGGGCAGCCTTGCTTAACACCCACTGTGCTAGCAATGGCCTTTGATAGTCCCCCCGGGCACTGAACCCTCCCAATCACCTGCTCATAGAGTGTGTAGATGGCTCAAATCATCTCTGATGGTATACCAAGCTTTGAAGTCTCCGAAAAAGCTTCTCCCGTGGCACGTTATCGAAGGCTTTGCGGAAATCCACAAAGCAGCAATATAATCTCTTCTTTCGCATCTTTGCCCCGTCAATGAGGCAACACAGAATGAAGATGTGATCAATAGTGGAGAAAGCCCGTCGGAACCCTGCCTGACCACGTGCTCGTAGCCCTTCCATCTCTGCATATGAGCTTAGCTCTGTCTCGAGAACCGTCCCATAAAGCTTGACCATAGTGTGACCAATCATGATTGTCCTGTAGTTCCCTGGGTCCAAGGTATCCCGAGATTTGTGAATGGGTACAATGATGTTCTTCGTCCACTCCTCTTGGAAGCCCTCCCCTATAGCTCGATTGAAGACATGTGCAATCAATGGAGCTATAGTGGGGACAGTATATATGAGGTGCTCGCTCTGCAGTCCCGTGTGGTCAGTCGAATGCCCATGCTGTAGCCACTCAATGGCCCTCTGGATCATCTTTGCTGTGAAGAAAGAGGAACGACTTGGGCGTGGCCCAGGTGGTTGGGGGATGAGTGAGAGAGAGAGAGAGAGAGAGAGAGAGAGAGAGAGAGAGAGAGAGAGAGAGAGAGAGAGAGAGAGAGAGAGAGAGAGAGAGAGAGAGAGAGAGAGAGAGAGAGAGAGAGAGAGAGAGAGAGAGAGAGAGAGAGAGAGAGAGAGAGTCATATTAACGTCTTCTAGAGTCCAAACTTGGCCTATGAGACAAAAGCCATGTACAAGTGTAGTAACCATGTGTAGAAAATGAAATGAAATAAACACAAAGCTATCTAGGGCTGGTAAAAGGCTGGGGAGACGTGGCTCTGACTCAACAGATAGTGGCCACCTAATACAGGGGGATCCATACTATGAGTGAGCAAAACACCCTAGCTACTGGTGATGGGGGGAGGTGGGTGTAGTATATGGTACATCGGTGATGGTCTGAGTGCCTCCTGAAGGAAGAAAACCCAGGGGGTGGTGGTACGCCTATGCTCCATCATATGGTCGTAGGCTATCCTGATGCGTGAGATATCCTCCTAAAATAGTCGCGGTCCACGATATCCTACCATGCGTGGTTGGCATCGTGCTCTCTGTGCTGCTGCCTGGTGGAGCGTGAGCCCTATAGAAGGACCTCTCTGATGTAGCTCTGCTCGCTGAAAGAACTGGGTAATGGTCTGCTGTGTACTCACCCGCGGCTGATGTGTGGGCTGTAGTGACCGCTCTCGCCTCTCGTATGCTGTTGTGAGAAAGCGCCCCAAGCGTCGCTGCTCTCCCATAGTCATGCACAACTGGAGTGACTTCTCTAGCTGGAACTGTGCTCATAGGTCTAAGTATGCTCGGCATATGATAACAAAATGCTCCTCACTCTCTACCTCTGTCTGGCATATTGGGCACCACCTCTCCTCACGGGGGACTCCCCTTGACTAACCCCTCTCAATCTCGAGCTGATGTGATGAGACCCGGAGCTTCCCAATGACGACTCGGAGGTGGTGGGGAAGGTATGTCTGCATGTATCTCGGGATCTCGATGAAGCCCGTGTTCGATATATGTAGAAAATGCTCGCGGTAATAGAGCATTTTCGGTGGCAATGTATCCCTAGGGCTCACCCATGTCCTCTGTATGTATGTATGCCATATCTCCTGACGAATGACCCTATTCCTCTATTGATGAGAGAGCGAGTAGGTGGGTGCATGTGAGTCGTACTGTAGTGGTGGTAGACTGTCTATGTCAAAGCCATGGTCGGCCAGCCAGTCTCGTGTATGTGCATACCATGAGAAGGTGTCCCCTGCTAATGCCATATCACGTGATGCCTGGAAAGCACGATAAGCAATGCGCTCTGTATCCATGCTCCGAAGTCTGTGTAGTAGGCATACTGTCTAGAACAGTGCCTCAACTAGCATCGGTGGTGCAGCGAGTTCTGCTCTAATGATATCATGTGGTACTGAAGGCTTGCTGCGGATAAGTCTGGCAATCATGAGGATTTGTGGCCTCTCTAATGCTGTCCATACTGATGTAGCTAATCCCGGCCCCCATCTGGCTGCCCCATACATGAGCGCTGGTGTAACCAAAGTGTCAAAGAGCCACCCCTTTGTGCGGGGCTCCTGAAAATATGCCTGGTGGCACTGTCTCTCCATCAAAGCTAGTGCTACGTACCCACGTGTGATGCGGTCCCGAGTTGCCTGAGACAGAGAAGACCCCCGATGTTGCTGTAAATGTCACTCCCAAGTAAGCATATGATCCGACCACCTCCATCGGTCCAGCTGCTGCTGTGAACAAGCTATGTCTGCGTACCTGTGCAAATGTATGAAAGATCATGACCTTGGTTTTACCAAGGTTCACAGATAACCTTCTGTCTTCAAAAATCATCTAGGCCATGTAGATGATGCTGTAGACCTTCTGCAGACTCTGAAACCAATACAATATCATCAGCGTATAAAAGAATATGGATAGTGGATCCCCGTACCTCAATGCCATCTCCCCCTATTGCTGTATGAAGTCCACTATCTCATCAATGTAGAGACCAAAGAGGGTGGGTGAAAGAGGGCATCCTTGCTTCATCCCGATAGTGCTAGCAAGTGGATCAGATAAGCCCCCTGGGCATATGAATCTACCAGATACTCTCTCGTATCAAGCATAGATCCCCCATATCATCGCCTCTGGAGTTCCGATATCAAGTAGTCGTCTGAAGAGTCGGTCCCTGGGAACAGTGTCAAATGCTTTGCGGAAGTCCACAAAGCAACAATATAATCTCCTCTTCCTCACCCTTGCTTGGTCGATCAAGCATCGCAGAGTGAAGATGTGGTCGATAGTAGAGTAATCTCGTATGAAACCTGCCTGTCCTCGAGCCTTGATACCCTTCCTCTCAGCGAGAGTACTCAACTCTGTCTCTAGTACTGCAGCATATAAGTTGGCCAATATAGGGCCAATCATGATCGTCCGGTATGTAGCTGGATCCATAGTATCACCTGACCTATGAATGGGCACTATGGTGTGCTCAGTCCATGAGTCCGGAAACCCTTCAACCAATGCACGGTTGAAGAGGTGGGCAATGAGCGGTGCGAGAGTCGTGCCTCCATAGATGAGGTGCTCTGCCTGTAAACCGAAATGGTCATGGGCCCTTCCATGCTGTAGCCGGGCAATAGCGCGTCCCACCATAGTGGGTGTGAAGAAGTTAGAGGTAGTAGGATGTGAGCTTTGCGGCCTGGGAATGGGGGGCTGGTCTAGGATCTCGTATAGACTCCGTGCATAGCTATGCCAAGTGCTCGGCTCTCGGATATGTGTCTGCTGTCTCCTCTCTCTCAAATGTCGCCATGCCACTCCACTGTCTCGACTCATGAGCAAATGGTAAATATCCCAATACTGTCTCTCCTCCCAATTTTGCCGTTTGCGGCGAGTAAGGCTCTGCATGCGATGCTATGCGTGTGTGTGTGTAATATCTCCCCTATGCTGTAAAATCCGTAGGTGCTTCCGTAGCTCACGGCAATCTGCATCATACCAGCGGTTCTGGTTCATGGATCCTGTGCGTGGAGGGTGCATATGTGTGCGGTGTGGGAAGCTATGGATAGCTGAGTCTTGTAGGATGGTGGTGATCTGTGATGTAAGTGTGTCCAAAGGTGAGAGTGGATCGAGGGAGAGTAGGCGGGTGTGTAAATGGTGTGCATAAATGTGTGAGAGCTCGTGTGTGAAGTGTATCGTGGTATGTGTCTCAGTGGGTGAGGGAGGGTCTAATGGAATTGGAGATGAGAGTGTGAGTCTGATAAATGTATGGTCAGCACCAAGTGGACGTTGTCCAATACTAAGTGAGGGGATGAGTGAAGCTCCAGAGGTGGTATCCAAAATGTAGTCGACTGTGCTCTCACCTCCTCCATGGGGGAAGCAAGTAAATCCGCCTGAACATGGCCAACCATTCATCCCGGTATATATAATGAGATGGTGTCTGCTGCCTAGCTCGAGTAGATGTCTGCCATAGCCGGTGGTGTCTTGACCCATATCTGCCGATACTCTGCTGGTGCTCATCTCATCCGGGTCTCTGGCCCTCATGAGATGTGGGTGATCCATGTCATATGCCTCGCACTGATGTGACTGAGTGCAGCCATTGAAGTCCCCCATAAGGAAGACTTCACCTAGTGTGCTGTAATGTAGTATCTCCTCTGAAAGCGCTGCGTATAATGAGTCTCTGTCTCTGATCGGTCCCCCAAGATCCTGTCCTGCGTATCGAGACCCGCCTGGTGGGAAGTAGCATATAGCAATGTAAATCCAAGCCCCTTGTGCTATCTCCATGCTAACCCATATGTATCATGCCTCCTCATCTCTACCTATAATATGGATCCGGCTCTGTATCTCCTGTAGAAATATGATGGCCACTCCTCCCGATCCTCGCGCTCTACTCTGTCTCGTTGTGGTCCTGAATGCAGATTCCCAATGAAAACCTGCAATGCGTGGTAGACCTCTCTCTGGGCTCTCGTGTGTCTCTGTGATGCATGCAAAGTCATGTGATGCCAGGATCTCCTCTAGTCTGTCTGGTCGCGTCCAGAGTACCCCGTTGCAGTTCCACACTGCTCCTCTGGGTGGTGTCTCCTCGTGTAGTGATGTCTCATAGGCCCCGTGGCCCTATTTGATAGGGAGTCCATCTATGAAGACCTTACCATCCCGGTAAAAGGCTTTTCTCCCCCCTCGTCGTGCCTGGAGTATCTGTGGCATGCAAGCGCGTCGGTGTGCCACCTGCATCCTCGTGAGGTCCTCGTCCATGTAGAGGGCGCCGCCTGGTAGTCCACGTAGTACTGATTGACGTCTAAAGAACGCGGTCCTTGCCTCCTCAGAGCTCATCTTAAGGATGAGTGCTCGCAAACGTGATGTATCCCTCCCAACCCTCCATGCGCCTGTGAATGGCATGCTCTCGTATCCAAGTCGACGGCAAATGTCAGTTGCATCTCCCTCTGGTGATGCTCCCTCTGGATGTGAGAGAGAGAGAGAGAGAGAGAGAGAGAGAGAGAGAGAGAGAGAGAGAGAGAGAGAGAGAGAGAGAGAGAGAGAGAGAGAGAGAGAGAGAGAGAGAGAGAGAGAGAGAGAGAGAGAGAGAGAGAGAGAGAGAGAGAGAGAGAGAGAGAGGCCAAAATCCGCCTATGAGACAAAACATATACATCAGTATGATCCAATATGATCCAATCCAATGTGATCTCAAAAGGAAAATAAAGTGTGAGTACAAAACATAGTATAAAAGGAGTGGATGATAATAGCTGGTGTCGAGGGTGTGGGATGCTATGGGCATGCACTCTATATGCTCAATAGGTGAGATACAAATATGAATATGCCTAGGCAGGGGAGGCTCGGTGGTATCATAACCCTCTAAATGTCTGGAGTGGGTGTAGGATATAATGCATCGGTGGGTAAGGCATCGTGGCGATCGGCAAAATGCTCTGCACATCGAGGTCGATGGGGGTGCGGTGCTGACGTCTGTTGACTTCTCCGTATCTCCATGTCATGGGGTGCGTGAATCGCCTGAATCTCTCTCTGGTGGGGACTGACTCTCCGGAGTGGGGGTCTCGGTCATCGACGCTATCGTCTAAGCTCCTCTGGTCTCTGTAAAGTAACACCCCGCGTCGATCTGGGTCCTCGGGTGGTTGTGGGTCTGAAAACATCTGTAATACAAGTTTGGGGGGTTAGGTGTATCTCCATCTGTTGGAGGAGAAGTGATGCACGACGGCGCTGGAGTCCTACTAGGAAACGACCGAGAGGGCATTGGTGCTCCGTCTCCAATAAAGCCCTGATCTCTCTGGCCCCCCTGAAGAGCTTTGGGTAGCGGTCTTTGATGTCCTCATATGCCTGGCATCTGCATGTGTAGTGCTCCTCGTCCTCCACCTCCTCTTGGCATATCCTGCATAATCTCTGATCCCTGGGGATATGTGTCGGACGCCCAACCTCAATCTCGAGCTGGTGTGATGATACTCTGAGCTGCCCAATGGCCACTCTCTCTGTTGGTGCCATGTATGTATCCATGTGTCTTGGTCTCTGAATGAAACCATCCGTTGTCATAGTCAGGAAGTGCTCTCTGTAGTGTTGCCTCTTTGTGGAAAGAGGCTCCCGTGGTGCTACCCATGTCTCCCTGACGTGTATCTGTAGTAGGTCCCGACGGATGATCCTATTCCTCTGCGAACAAGAGAGGGTAATGTAGGGGGAGGAGAGGTCATACTGAAAGGGGAGGAGATCTGTAATGCTCATGCCATGGTCTGCTAACCATCGGTAGGTCTGTGCGTACCATACTCTCTCATGCCTCGTCTCTGCCAAATGTCTAGAGGTCTCAAATGCAAGCCTGGTGAGTCTGCTGGTGGGGAGCTCTCTGACTCTCTGAATAAATGTCACCAGCTGAAAGAGGGCTTCCACTAGCATCAGTGGTGTGCCAAGCTCAGCTCGTATAATGTCATGTGGAACAGAGGGCTTGCTGTGGAGCAAGCGTAAGATCATGGTGACATGGGGTCTCTCAATCCACGTCCACATCGCTTTCGTGATCCTTGGTGCCCATATTGCAGCTGCATACATCAATGCGGGTGTCACTAGAGTATCAAAGAGCCACCCCTTAGTTCGGGGCTCCTGAAAATGTGCCTGAAAGTCGCGTCTCTCGAATCTTGCCAGAGCCGCATAGCCTCGCGTCAATCTATCTCTCGCTTCCAGTGCCATGGAGAATACCCCTGTGCTGCCCGAGAAGGTGATACCTAGGTAGACGTAGGGGTCCACTACCTCTATCTGTCCTCCAGCTGAGGTGAAAGGGGGGGGGAGAGAGAGAGAGAGAGAGAGAGAGAGAGAGAGAGAGAGAGAGAGAGAGAGAGAGAGAGAGAGAGAGAGAGAGAGAGAGAGAGAGAGAGAGAGAGAGAGAGAGAGAGAGAGAGAGAGAGAGAGAGAGAGAGAGAGAGAGAGAGAGAGAGAGAGAGAGAGAGAGAGAGAGAGAGAGAGAGAGAGAGAGAGAGAGAAAGAAAGAAAGAAAGAAAGAAAGTGTTTTTACGTCTATTAGGAGGCCGAACTCGGCCTATGAGACAAATCGATGTACATGGGTGTATCTTCTGTCAATCAGAAAAGATAAAAGTGCTGAAAAGAAACTGGTTAAGCTGATATAGATCTCCGTAGTATGCATGTGGGGATACCCATGAAAATGGTGGGGGGTGTATGGAGTGCGATATCTATGATAGTCTATATGCAAAAGGGTAGTACAACAACCATGAGAATGCATCTAAGACGACTACTAGCTCCATCCTGTGCTAGTGGGTGGGTGTAATATGTGATACATAGGTGGAGGTGGAGTCAGGGCCACCCTGATGGCTGCAACGGGATCGGCCATCATCTGGGATCGTCTCTCCTCCATGGCGCGATGGTCACAAGCCTGGATCTCCGCAATCTGGTGTCGGTGAAGTCTCGGGGCCCGATATCCTATAGCACGGGGTCGTCTCATAGCTCGAGATATCTGAGCCTGTTGAAGAGTCACCCCGCTCGGTGTGTGGGCTGAGGGGGGGAGGGCTGCAGCACGTCGTGGAATAAAGAAGTCAGTGAGCTGACTCTGTCTCCCTCCTGTATGGAGTGCTACAGTAGGCTGGAGTAGGGAATCTCTTTGACTCTGTATCTCTAGTAAGAATCGCCCGAGCTGTCGCTGGTCTCTAGAGTCCATGATCTCTCGGAGGGTGGGCTGCCCTGCAAACAGAGTCTCGTATCTGCCTCTGATGCCATCATATGCGCTACATCTGCATACAAAGTGCTCCTCATCCTCCATCTCTACTCTGCATACTCTGCATATCCGCTCCTCTATGGGAATGTCTGCGGCTCTGCCCGTCTCAATCTCGAGTCGGTGTGATGAGACTCTCGGCTGGCCAATCGCTACCCTCGAGCTATGAGGCATGTGAGTATCCATGTAGCGTGGTCGCTGGATGAAACTGTCAGCTAGTATGTCTATGAACTGGTCTCGATAGTGCGATAGTCTCGATCCCATGTGTGGTGTGTGCCATGTCTGACTAATGTAGAGCTGCCAGAGATCCTGTCTGAGCACAACATTCCTCTCACGACGAGAGAGGTGGATGTGAGGTGAGTCTGGGTCATACTGAAAAGGCGGCAATCTGTCCATATCAAGTCCATGACTATCAAACCAGACTCTAACCTGAGTGTACCAAGCTCTCTCATATCCTGACTCTGATATCTGTATAGATGCCTCAAGAGCTCTGTGTGTGAGTCTATCTGTAGGGAGGTCCCTAATCCTCTGAATAAAGCAGATAGTCTGGAATAGTGCCTCTACTGCCATGGGTGGTGCAGCTAGCTCTGCCCTGATGATGTCATGTGGCACCGACTGTTTCCCACGAAATAATCGCGAGATCATACGTACCTGTGGCCTCTCGATCGCACTCCACTGGGTGACTGTGAGACTTGGGGCCCAAACCGTCGCAGCATACATCATAGCTGGTCTGACCAGTGTGTCAAATAGCCAGCCCTTCGTGCGGGGCTCCTGGAAGTGTGCTTGGTGACATCTCCGCTCTAACATGGCTAAAGCTGCATATCCGCGTGTGAGTCTATCGGTGGCTGCCTGTCTCATGCTGAAGGGGCCAGGCAAGCTCATGAATGTGACTCCGAGATAGACATAGGAAGTGACCACCTCAATCTGTCCACCACCAGCTCTGAATCCTGCTCCATTCCTCACCATGGGGGAGGTGTGGAAGATCATGACCTTGGTCTTGCCAAGGTTTACTGTCAAGCCCCTCTGTGTACAAAACTCATCCAGGGCCTCAAGGTGGCGCTGTAATCCCTCGGGTGACTCTGAAATCAAGACAATGTCATCGGCATATAATAAAATGTGGACATGTGTACCTGCGAGGTCTGCACCCTCTCCTCCAGCTCGGAGAATGTAGTCCTCAATCTCGTCAATGTAGAGACCAAATAGAGTGGGAGAGAGTGGGCAGCCTTGCTTAACACCGATGGTGCTAGCAATGGCCTCAGACATACCTCCTGGACACCGTACCCTCCCAGTCACCTGCTCATAGAGTGCATAGATGGCCCAAATCATCCCTGATGGTACTCCCAAGCTCTGAAGGCGTTGGAAGAGCCTCTCCCGCGGCACCGTATCAAAAGCTTTGCGGAAGTCCACAAAGCAGCAATATAGCCTCTTCTTCCGCATCCTTGCCCCATCAATGAGGCAGCGCAGAATGAAGATGTGATCAATAGTAGAGAAAGCTCGTCGAAAACCTGCCTGGCCTCGTGCTCGTAGCCCCTCAGTCTCTGCATATGAGCTGAGCTCTGCCTCAAGTATGGCACCGTATAGTTTGGCCATGGTGTGGCCAATCATGATTGTCCTGTAGTTCCCTGGATCCAGGGTGTCGCCAGATTTGTGGATAGGCACAATGGTGTGCCTAGTCCACTCCTCTGGGAAGCCCTCTCCTATAGCCCGGTTGAAGACATGTGCAATCAACGGGGCTATAGTGGAGGCTGCATATATGAGATGCTCGCTCTGCAATCCCGCGTGGTCTGTCGAATGTCCATGTCGCAGTCGTCGTATGGCCCTCTCAACCATCTTTGCTGTGAAGAGAGAAGAACTAGTAGGGCGAGGCTCAAGTGGCTGGGGAATGGGAGGCTGCCTAGGTACCTCATATAACCTATGAGCATAATCATGCCATGTGTGTGGGTCTCCAATAGGTGTGGTCGGGCGTGGCTCTCGTAGGCTGTGCCATGCTGCAGCACTGTCCATACTCATAAAGAGATGGTATAGCTCAAGCTCTTGTGCCTCCTCAAAGGCTCGCCTCTTTCGACGTGTGAGAGTCTTCATCTGTCCCTTGGCCTCTCTCTCTGTGATCTCTCCCAATGCTCGCTGAGCTCGTAGTCGGCGGTAAAGATCTCTGCAATCCTCATCATACCAACGATGTTGTGGCATAGTCCCGGGAGGAGGTGTGTGACGAGAATGGATGGTGTGTGGGAAGGAGCTGATGGCTGATGTCTGAAGAACTGATGCTATCTGAGAGGTGAGTAGGGATAGTGGAGTGTCAGGATGAAGTAAGAGAAGACCCTTCTCGACTCGAGCCGCATATATGTGAGCTAGCTCGTGTGTGAAGTGGATGGTGGTGTGTGGGATGCGTGCTGCGGGTATGCGTAAAGGGGTGTCTCCCTTCAGGGAGAGTGCGAGGTATGTGTGATCGGCCCCAATGGGTATGGGTGGGATGGTGAATGAGGTAAGTAGGTGGATGGCCTCTCTGGACCCCATGACGTAATCTACTGTACTTCCCCCGCCATCTGTGGCTGAGTGTGGTATGCATGTCAATCCTCCTGAGGTAGGCCACTGAGTCATCCCGTTATAGATAACGAGATTATGTCGAGAGCCTAGTCTGAGTAGGTGAGTGCCATAGTGAGTGTGTGTAGGGTCAGCTGAAGCTCGAGCTGTAGACTCATCCTCTATGGTATGTAGTATCTCTGGGTCTTCTGGGTCAAATATCTCACACTGATCATTGCCTGTCCTTGCATTGAAGTCTCCCATAAGGAAGACTTCCCCTAATGCAGAGTACTCTGTAATCTCTTCTGACAAGCAAGTGTATGGTGAGTCCTCCTCTCGATCTATGATAGCGAAACGCGAGCTAGAAGGAGCAAAGTAGCATCATGCTATGAAGATGATCCGCTCCTGCGAGAGCTGCAGTCGAATCCAAAGATATCTGGCCTGTGAATCACGTGCGACTATCTGTATCCTGCTCTGAAGTCCATCTCTAAAGAGTATGGCTACTCCTCCTGATCCTCGGGTGGTGTGCTGACGTGTACACTCTCTGTATGTGGACTCCCACTGAAAACCGTGGACTCGAGGTAGGCCCCGGTCCGGGCTCTCATGTGTCTCTGTGAGCATAATGATGTCTTTGCCTTTGCGCACCTCTTCCAATCTCTCTGGGTGTGTCCATAGATCTCATTGCAGTTCCAAAGTGCAAGGTGTATCTCCTCGAGTGTCTCACAGGCCGCGAATCCCTATGGGATGGCCTTGCCATCAATGATGACACGACCATCTCTGTATGAAGCCTTCTTTCCTTCTTTGCGAGCTTGATGTACTCTCGGCATGCATGCACGACGGTGTGCTACCTGCACGGGTGTGAGATCATCGTCAAGGTAGATGGGGGGGCCATCAAGTGCTCTCAAAATCACCCTCTTGCGTAGGAAAGTAGATCTTATATCTTCGGAAGGGAAGTGTAGAATGAGAGCTCTCTTCTTCGTGGGGTCTCGTCCTGTTCTCCAAGACTTGATGAATGGGGGGGACTCCTCTTTGTAGCCGAGTATCTTGCATAGTGTCTTCCCATCGGACTCGGGGGTAGAGCCTTCTTTTTCTTCAAGGCCCGTGATGCGTACATTGAGACGGCGGGCATGTCTCATCTTTTCTTCCTCAATAGTGGTGTGCACGATGAGGGCTTCTTCCTTTTGTGCTTTCTCTTTGGCTTCTTTTTTGATGTTCTTCTTCACTATGTCGATCCACCCTTCTTTGGTAGCTTCTAATTTGTTTTCCATGCTCTCGGTCAAGGATTTGGTGAGTTCTTCTTTGAGAGCTTCTGTCTTGTTCATATTAATCTCTCCTTCTTCGGGTGTAAGAGAGACCATTGAAGCTTTGAGGAGCTCCAATTCCTCTTTCATGTTTGCCCTCTCCTTAGCCCATTCTTCTTTCTCTTTTTGCCATGCTTCCCTCTCCTTATGATATGTTTCTACTTCCTTCTCGAGCTTTGAGAGGCGGCTGATGATGGCCGTGATAGTGGAGTCCACCATCTTCTTGTTTTCCTTGATAGCTATGGTCAGTTTGTCCTCCATTTTTGTCAAATCGTCCTTCTTAGCCGTAGCGCTCATTGCATTCGAAGATGAAAAAAAATGCTCAGTGTTGCTGAGCCTAAAGACTTGCGATGAAGATGGGAGCGCGCCCGATGCGCGATGGAGTAAGGGTGGGAGTGGCTAATAACTGTGGGCAACAATTATTAGTCTGGGGTTAGGGCCTTCCATTGGGAATTATTTGGAATTAGGGTTCAGGGATTCGATTTGGAATTATTTGGAATTAGGGTTTCAGGGATTCGACGTTGGGGTGGTTGAAAGGGCGACATGTGTGGGAGCGCTCGGGGTAGGGTTTATGTTTCGATAGGTTGGGGTTTCTGCAGGGCGATCTTGGTGGGAATTGCAGGGATGTTGGCGGGCGACATTTGGCGTGCAGATGGTAGGGCGCAGTGAGAAGGGGGAGAGAGAGAGCGTTGCTTTTAGTTGCTTCGGGCAGAGCTTCATGCAGAGCTCGGGAAGAGCTTCACGTAGAGCTCGGGCAGAGCTTCACGCAGAGCTCGGGCAGAGCTTCACGTAGAGAGGAGCTCGGGAAGAGCTACTAGAGGAGCTCGGGCAGACGGGCGCTAGGGTTTCGCAGAGGTTTCGGGCAGAGCGGACGAGCGCTAGGGTTTTCAGAGGGCGCAGAGGGGCTGACGGGAAGACGGGCGCTAGGGTTTCGTAGAGAGAGAGAGAGAGAGAGAGAGAGAGAGAGAGAGAGAGAGAGAGAGAGAGAGAGAGAGAGAGAGAGAGAGAGAGAGAGAGAGAGAGAGAGAGAGAGAGAGAGAGAGAGAGAGAGAGAGAGAGAGAGAGAGAGAGAGAGAGAGAGAGAGAGAGAGAAAGTGTTTTTACGTCTGTTAGAGAGAGAGAGAGAGAGAGAGAGAGAGAGAGAGAGAGAGAGAGAGAGAGAGAGAGAGAGAGAGAGAGAGAGAGAGAGAGAGAGAGAGAGAGAGAGAGAGAGAGAGAGAGAGAGAGAGAGAGAGAGAGAGAGAAAGAAAGTGTTTTTACGTCTGTTAGGAGGCCGAACTCGGCCTATGAGACAAATGAATGTACATGGGTGTATCTTCTGTCAATCGGAAAAAGATAAAAGTGCTGAAAAAGAAAGCTGGCAAGGCTGATATAGATCTGTGTAGTATGCATGTAGAGATACCCATGAAAGTGGGAGGGGGGGATGGTGAATGAAGTGCTATATCTATAGCCTATATGCAAAAGGGTAGTACAAGCATGATAATGCATCTCAATGACTAACTAGCTCCATCCTGTACTAGTGGGCGGGTGTAATATGTGGTACATGGGTGGAGGTGGAGTCAAGGCCGCCCTGATGGCTGCAACGGGATCCGCCATCATCTGGGATCGTCTCTCCTCCATGGCGCGATGGTCACGAGCCTGAATGTCTGCAATCTGGTGTCTGTGAAGTCTCGGCGCCCTATATCCTCTAGCACGTTGTCGTGTCCTAGCTCGAGAAGTCTGAGCCTGCTGAAGAGTCACCCCTGAAGAGTCACCCCTCTCGGTGTGTGGGCTGAGGGGGGAGGCCTGAAGCACGTCCTGGAAGAAAGAACTCAGTGAGCTGACTCTGTCTCCCTCCTATATGGCTTGTTACAGTAGGCTCGAGTAGGGAATCTCTGTGACTTTGTATCTCTACTAGGAATCGCCCGAGCTGTCGCTGGTCTCTAGAGTCCATGATCTCTCGGAGGGTGGGCTGCCCTGTAAATAGAGTCCCGTATCTGCCTCTGATGCCATCATATGCGCTACATCTGCATACAAAGTGCTCCTCATCCTCCATCTCTACTCCGCAAACCCTGCATATCCGCTCCTCTTTGGGAATGTCTGCGGCTCTGCCCATCTCAATCTCTAGTCTATGTGGTGAGACTCTCAACTGGCCAATCGCTACCCTCGAGCTATGAGGCATGTAAGTATCCATGTAACGTGGCCGCCGGATGAAACTGTCCGCTAGAATGTCTAAGAACAGGTCTCGATAGTGCGATAGTCTGGATCCCATGTGTGGTGTGTGCCATGTCTGACTAATGTAGAGCTTCCAAAGATCGTGTCTCAGCACAACATTCCTCTCATGGAGAGAGAGGTGGATGTGGGGTGAGTCTGGGTCGTACTGAAAAGGCGGCAATCTGTCCATATCAAGCCCATGACTATCAAACCAGACTCTAACCTGAGTGTACCAAGCTCTTTCATATCCTGACTCTGATATCTGTATAGATGCCTCAAAAGCTCTGCATATGAGTCTGTCTGTAGGGAGCTCCCTCATCCTCTGAATAAAGCATATAGTCTTGGATAGTGCATCTGCTACCATGGGTGGTGAAGCTAGCTTTGCCCTGATGATGTCATGTGGTACCGATGGTTTCCCACGAAATAGTCACGAGATCATACATACTTGGGGCCTCTCGATCGCACTCCACTGGGTGACTGTGAGGCCTGGGGCCCAAACTGTCGCAGCATACATCATAGCTGGTCTGACTAGTGTGTCAAATAGCCATCCATCCGCTCTAACATGGCTAAAGCTGCATATCCTCGTGTGAGTCTATCGTTGGCTGCTGGGCTCATGCTGAAGGGGCCAGGTAAGCTCGTGAATGTGACTCTGAGGTAGACATAGGAAGTGACCACCTCAATCTGTCCACCGCCGGCTGTGAATCCTGCTCCATTCCTCACCATGGGGGAGGTGTGGAAGATCATGACCTTGGTCTTGCCAAGGTTTATTGTCAAGCCTCTCTGTGTACAAAACTCATCCAGGGCATCCAGGTGGCACTATAAGCCCTCGGGTGACTCTGAAATCAGGACAATGTCATTGGCATATAATAAAATGTGGACAGGTGTACTTGTGAGGTCTGCACCCTCTCCTCTAGCTCAGAGAATGTAGTCCTCAATCTCATTGTTGTAGAGACCAAATAGAGTGGGAGAGAGCGGGCAGCCTTGCTTAACACCGATGGTGCTAGCAATGGCCTCAGACATACCTCCTGGACACTGTACTCTCCCAGTCACCTGCTCATAGAGTGCATAGATGGCCCAAATCATCCTTGATGGTACTTCCAAGCTCTGAAGGCGTTGGAAGAGCCTCTCTCGTGGAACTGTATCAAAAGCTTTGCGGAAGTCCACAAAGCAGCAATATAGTCTCTTTTTCCGCACCCTTGCCCCGTCAATGAGGCAACGCAAAATGAAGATGTGATCAATAGTAGAGAAAGCTCTCCGAAAACCTGCATGACCACGTGCTCGTAGCCCCTCAGTCTCTGCATATGAGATGAGCTCTGCCTCAAGTATGACACCGTATAGTTTGGCCATGGTGTGGCCAATCATGATGGTCCTGTAATTCCCTGGGTCCAGGGTGTGGCCAGATTTGTGGATAGGCACGATGGTGTGCCTAGTCCACTCCTCTCGGAAGCCCTCCCCTATAGCCCGGATGAAGACGTGCAATCAACGGGGCTATAGTGGAGGCTGCATATATGAGATGCTCGCTTTGCAATCCCGTATGGTCTGTCGAACGTCCATGTCGCAGTCGTCCTATGGCCCTTTCAACCATCTTTGTTGTGAAAAGAGAAGAACTAGTAGGGCGAGGCTCAAGTGGCTGGGGAATGGGAGGCTGCCCAGGCACCTCATATAATCTCTCAGCATAATCATGCCATGTGTGTAGGTCCCCAAGAGGTATGGTCGGGCGTGGCTCTCGTAGGGTACGCCATGCTGCAGCACTGTCCATACTCATAAAGAGATGGTATAGCTCAAGCACTTGTGCCTCCTCAAAGGCTCACCTCTTCCGAAGTGTGAGAGTCTTCATCCGTCCCGTGGCTTGTCTCTCTGTGATCTCTCCCAATGCTCGCTGAGCTCGTAGTCGGCGGTAAATATCTCTACATTCCTGATCATACCAACGATGTTGTGGCATAGTCCCGGGAGGAGGTGTGTGACTAGAATGGATGGTGTGTGGGAAGGAGCTGATGGCGGATGTTGTGGGAAGGAGCTGATGGAGGATGTCTGAAGAACTGATGCTATCTGTGAGGTGAGTAGGGATAGTGGAGTGTCAGGGTGAAGCAAGAGAAGACCCTTCTCGACTTGGGCCGCATATGTGTGAGCTAGCTCGTGTGAAGTGGATGGTTGTGTGTGGGATGCGTGCTGGGGGTGTGCGTGTAGGGGTGTCTCCCTTGAGGGAGAGCGCGAGGTATGTGTGATCGGCCCCAATGGGTATGGGTGGGATGGTGAATGAGGTAAGTAGGTGAATGGCCTCTCTAGATCCCATGACGTAATCTACTGAACTTCCCCTTCCATCTGTGACTGAGTGAGGTATGCATGTCAATCCTCATGAGGTAGGCCACTCAACCATCCCGTTATAGATAACGAGATTATGTCGAGAGAGAGAGAGAGAGAGAGAGAGAGAGAGAGAGAGAGAGAGAGAGAGAGAGAGAGAGAGAGAGAGAGAGAGAGAGAGAGAGAGAGAGAGAGAGAGGAGAGAGAGAGAGAGAGAGAGAGAGAGAGAGAGAGAGAGAGAGAGAGAGAGAGAGAGAGAGAGAGAGAGAGAGAGAGAGAGTCATATTAACGTCTACTTGAGGCCAAACTTGGCCTATGAGACAAAACCATGTACAAGTGTAGTAACCCTGTGCAGAAAATGAAATGAAAAAAGTACTTACTACATAAAGCTATATCGGGCTGGAAAAGGTTGGGAAGAGGTGGCTCTGACTCTGCAGATAATGGCCACCTAATACATGGAAGGCCCATAATGTGAGTGAGTAAAATACCCTAGCTACTGGTGATGGGTGGAGGTGGGTGTAGTATGGTACATCGGTGCTGGTCTGAGTGCCTCCCAAAGGAAGACAACCCAGGTGGTGGTGGTACGCCTCTGCTCCATCATGTGGTCATAGGCTGTCCTGATGCGTGAGATATCCTCCCCATAAAGTTGTGGTTGATGATATCCAACCATGCGTGGTCGACGTCGTGCTCTCTGTGTTGCTGCCTGGTGGAGCGTAAGCCCTCTAGATGGACCTCTTTGGTGTAACTGAGCTTGCTGAAAGAACTGAGTAATGGTCTGCTGGATACTCCTCCGTGTCTGATGTGTCGGCTGTAGTGACTGCTCTCGCCTCTCATATGCCGCTATGAGGAAGCGTCCCAACCGCCGCTGGTCTCCCATAGTCATGCACAACTAGAGCGACTCCTCTATCTGGAATTGTGCACGTAGGTCTAAGTATGTTGGGCATCTGACAACAAAATGCTCCTCACTCTCTAGCTCTGTCTTGCATACTGGGCACCACCTCTCCTCTCGAGGGACTCCCCTAGACCGACCCCTCTCAATCTCGAGCTGATGTGATGACACCCGGAGCTGTCCAATGACAACTCGAAGGTGGTGGGATAGGTATGTCTGCATGTATCGCGGAATCTCAATGAAGTCCTCGCCCGATATATGTAGAAAATGCTCACGGTAATAGAGCATTTTCGGAAGCAATGTATCTCTAGGGCACACCCATGTCCTCTGTATGTATGTATGCCATATCTCCTGACAAATGACCCTATTCCTTTCCTGATGGGAGAGAGAATAGGTGGGTGCATGTAAGTCGTACTGTAGTGGTGGTAGCCTGTCTATATCAAAACCATGGTGGGCCAGCCAGTCTCGTGTCTGTGCATACCACGAGGAGGTGTCACCTGCCAGTGCCATTCACGTGATGCCTGGAAAGCACGATAAGCCATGCGCTCTGTATCCATGCTCCGAAGTCTGTGTAATAGGCATACTGTCTGGAATAGTGCCTCAACTAGCATCGGTGGCGCAACGAGCTCTGCTCTAATGATATCATGTGGTACTGAAGGCTTGCTGCGGATAAGTATGGCAATCATGAGAATCTGTGGCCTCTCCAACGCTGTCCATACTGATGTAGCTAATCCCGGCCCCCAAATGGCTGCCCCATACATGAGCGCTGGCGTAACCAAGGTGTCGAAGAGCCACCGCTTTGTGCGGGGCTCCTGAAAATATGCCTGGTGGCACTGTCTCTCCATCAGAGCTAGTGCTGCGTAGAAAATGAAATGAAATAAACACAAAGCTATCTAGGGCTGGTAAAAGACTGGGGAGACGTGGCTTTGACTCTGCAAATAGTGGCCACCTAATACAAGGGGGGATCCATAATATGAGTGAGTAAAACATCCTAGCTACTGGTGATGGGGGGAGGTGGTTGTAGTATGTGGTACATTGGTGGTTGTGTGAGTGCCTCCTGAAGGAAGACAACCCAAGGGGTGGTGGTACGCCTATGCTCCATCATGTGGTCGTAGGCTGTCTTGATACCGTGAGATATCCTCCCGATATAGTCACGGTCGACGATATCCTACCATGCGTGGTCGGCGTCGTGCTCTCTGAGCTGCTTCCTGATGGAGCATGAGCCCTATAGAAGGACCTCTTTGATGTAGCTCAGCTCACTGAAAGAACTGGGTAATGGTCTGCAGGGTACTCAGTGCTCACCCGTGGCTGATGTGTGGGCTGTGTGACCGCTCTCGCTTGTCGTATGCTGCTGTGAGGAAGCGCCCCAAGCGTCATTGGTCTCCCATAGTCATGCACAACTGGAGTGACTCCTCTAGCTGGAACTGTGCTCGTAGGTCTAAGTATGCTCGGCATCTGATAACAAAACGCTCCTCACTCTCTACCTCTGTCTGGCATACTGGGCACCACCTCTCCTCACGGGGGACTCCCCTGGACTGACCCCTCTCAATCTCGAGCTGATGTGATGAGACTCAGAGCTGCCCAATGACAACTCGGAGGTGGTGGGGAAGGTATGTTTGCATGTATCTCGGGATCTCGATGAAGCCCACGTTCGATGTATGTAGAAAATGCTCGCGGTAATAAAGCATCTTCGGTGGCAATGTATCCCTAGGGCTCACCCATGTCCTCTGTATGTATGTATGCCATATCTCCTGACGAATGACCCTATTCCTCTCTTGATGAGAGAGCGAGTAGGTGGGTGCATGCGAGTCGTACTTTAGTGGTGGTAGTCTGTCTATGTCAAGGCCATGGTGGGCCTGCCAATCTCGTGTCTGGGCATACCATGAGGAGGTGTCGCCTGCTAATGCCATATCACGTGATGCCTGAAAAGCACGATAAGCAATGCGCTCTGTATCCATGCTCCGAAGTCTATGTAATAGGCATACTGTATGGAATAGTGCCTCAACTAGCATCCGTGGTGCAGCGAGCTCTGCTCTAATGATATCATGTGGTTCGGAAGGCTCGCTGCGGATAAGTCTGGCAATCTTGAGGATCTGTGGCTTCTCTAATGTTGTCCATACTGATGTAGCTAATCCAAGCCCCCATATGGCTGCCCCATACATGAGCGCTGGCGTAACCAAAGTGTCAAAGAGCCACTCCTTTGTGCGAGGCTCCTGAGAATAAGCTTGGTGGCAATGTCTCTCCATCAAAGCTAGTGCTGCGTACCCACGTGTGATGGGTCATGAGCTGCCTGAGACATAGAGAAGACCCCTGATGTTGCTGTAAATGTCACTCCCAAGTAAACATATGATCCGACCACCTCGATCAGTCCACCTGCTGCTGTGAACAAACTATGTCTGCGTACCTGTGTTGATGTGTGAAAGATCATTACCTTGGTTTTACCAAGGTTCACAGATAACCCTATGTGGCTGCAAAAGTCATCTAGGCCATGTAGATGTTGTAGACCTTCTGCAGACTCTGAAACCAATACAATATCATCAGCGTATAAAAGAATATGGACAGTGGACCCCTGTACCTCAATGCCATCCCCCCCCCCCCCCCCCCCCCCCCCCCCCCCCCCCCCCCCCGCCCCGCTGCTGTATGAAGTGCACTATCTCATCAATGTAGAGACCAAAGAGGGTGGGTGAAAGAGGGCATCCTTGCTTCACCCCGATAGTGCTAGCAAGTGAATCAGATAAGCCCCCTTACATCCGACTCTACCAGATACTCTCTCGTATAAGGCGTAGATCCCCCATATCATCTCCTTCGGAGCTCCAATATCAAGTAGTCGTCTGAAGAGTCTGTCCTTGGGAACAATGTCAAATGTGTTGCGAAAGTCCACAAAGCAACAATATAATCTCCTCTTCCTCACCCTTGCCTGGTTGATCAGGCATCTCAGAGTGAAGATGTGGTTAATAGTAGAGTAATCTCGTCTGAAACCTATCTGTCTTGGAGCCCTGATACCCTTTCTCTCAGCGAGAGTACTCAACTCTGTCTCTAGTACTGCCCCATATAACTTGGCCAATATAGGTCCAATCATGATCGTCCGGTATGTAGTTGGATCCATAGTATCACCTGACTTATGAATGGGCACTATGGTGTGCTCAGTCCATGAGTCCGGGAACCTTTCAACCACTGCACGGTTGAAGAGGTGGGCAATGAGCGGTGCGAGAGTCGTGCCTCCATAGATGAGGTGCTCTGCCTGTAAACCGAAATGGTCATGGGCCTTGCCATGCTGGAGCCGGGCAATAGCATGTCCCACCATAATGGGTGTGAAGAAGTCAGACGTAGGACATGAGCTCTGCGGTCTGGGAATGGGGGGCTGGTCTGGGATCTCGTATAGACTCCGTGCATAGCTCTGCCAAGTGCTTGGGTCTCGGATAGGTGTCTGCTGTCTCCTCTCTCTCAAATGTCGCCATGCCACTCCACTGTCTCGACTCATGAGCAAATGGTAAATATCCCAATACTGTCTCTCCTCCCAATCTCGCCATTTGCGGTGAGTTAGGCTCTGCATGCGACGTTGTGCCTGTGTGTGTAATATCTCCTCTATGCTCTAAAATCCGTAGGTGCTTCCGTAGCTCACGGCAATCTGCATCACACCAGCGGTTGTGGGGCATGGATCTTGTGTGTAGAGGGTGCATATGTGTGCGGTGTGGGAAGCTGCAGAGAGCTTAGTCCTGTAGGATGGTGGTGATCTGTGATGTAAGTGTGTCCAAAGGTGAGAGTGGATCGAGGGAGAATAGGCGGGTGTGTAAATGGTGTGCATAGACGTGTGAGAGCTCGTTTGTGAAGTGTATCGTGGTGTGTGTCTCAGTGGGTGAGGGAGGGTCTAATGGAATCGGAGATGAGAGTGTGAGTGTGATAAATGTATGGTCAGCACCACGTGGACGTCGTCCAATATTAAGTGAGGGGATGAGTGAAGCTCCAGAGGTGGTACCCAAAATGTAGTCGACTCTGCTCTCACCTCCCCCGTGAGGGAAGCAAGTAAATCCGCTCGAGCCTAGCTAACGATTCATCCCGTTATATATAACGAGATGATGTCGGCTGCCTAGCTCGAGTAGATGTCTGCCATAGCCTGTGGTGTCCTGACCCATATCTATCGATACTCTGTTGGTGCTCATCTCATCCGAGTCTCTGGCCCTCATGAGATGTGGGTGATCCATGTCATATGCCTCGCACTGATGTGACTGAGTGCGGCCATTGAAGTCCCCCATAAGGAAGACTTCACCTAGTGTGCTGTAATGTAGTATCTCCTCTGAAAGCGCTGCGTATGGTGAGTCTCTGTCTCGGGTCGGTCCCCCAAGATCTTGTCCTGCGTATCGAGACCCGCCTGGTGGGAAGTAGCATATAGCAATGTAAATCCAACCCCCCTGTGCTATCTCCATGCAAACCCACATGTATCGTGCCTCCTCATCTCTACCTATAATATGGATCCTGCTCTCTATCTCCTGTCAAAATATGATGGCCACTCCTCCCTATCCTCGCGCTGTACTCTGTCTCGTCGTGGTCCTGAATGTAGATTCCCAATGGAAACCTACAATGCGTGGTAGACCTCTCTTTGGGCTTTCGTGTGTCTCTGTGATGCACACAAAGTCATGTGATGCTAGGATCTCTTCGAGTCTGTCTGGTCGCGTCCAGAGTGCCCCGTTGCAGTTCCACACTGCTCCTCTGAGTGGTGTCTCCTGGTGTAGTGATGTCTCATAGGCTGCGTGGCCCTATTTGATAGGGCGTCCATCTATGAAGACCTTACCATCCTGGTAAAAGGTCTTTCTCCCCTCTCGGGGTGCCTGGAGTATCTGTGGCATGCAAGCACGTCGGTGTGCCTCTTGCATCCTCGTGAGGTCCTCGTCCATGTAGAGGGCGCCGCCTGGTAGTCCACGTAGTACTGATCGATGTCTAAAGAACGCGGTCCGTGCCTCCTCCGAGCTCATCTTAAGGATGAGTGCTCGCAAACACGATGTATCCCTCCCAACCCTCCATGCGCCTGTGAAGGGCATGCTCTCGTATCCAAGTCGATGGCAAATGTCAGTTGCATATGCCTCTGGTGATGCTCCCTCAAGTAGGCGTGTAATCCGAATGTGAAGTTTTCGATTGTGTCGAAGCCTCTCCTCCTCAAGTGTATCGTTGACTCGTGTGAGTTCTTCTTTCTGCACGCCTTCCCTAACTTCCTTCTTAACCCTTCTGTGTACTACTTCCACCCACGACTCTCGAGTGGATTCTACCTCCGTTTTGATTTCCTTTTTTATTTCTTCTTTGAGTGTCTCCACGTTGGAGATCTCTCCCTCTTCTTTCAGGTGCTCATAGGCTGTCCTCCAATTTTCTCGTTCTTCTCTGAGAGTTTTTACTTGTTCTTCGAGTCCTTTGACTTTATCCATTACTTGTTCTTTGAGTCCTTTGAACTTTTCCATCATTTTTCGTATCTCCATATTGAGGTTGCCGTCTGCTTCCTTTTTGGCCTCCTTGAGAGCTTTAGCAGTAAGCTCGTCCACTTCCCTCCTGTCCATGGGAGCCATTCTAGTTAGGGTTAGGGTTAGGGTTAGGGTTAGGGTTGGGGTTGGGTTTGGGATTTAGGGTTTTGGCACTTAGGATTAGGGTTTCGGTGTCTTAGGGTTCTACTAGGGTTTCAGGTTTGGGTTAAGGTTTGGGTGTGGGATTAGGGTTAGGTTTTTGGGTAGGGAGCAAGTCATACTTATGGTTTCGGTCTCCAAAGCGGATGGGGCTGGTTAGGGTTTCAGCAAGGGAAGCAGTGGGGGTGTGGGGAAGCGGGCGACTGGCTGTAGGGTGGGAGGGTGCGGGCGGAGCTACACGTGGAGTATGGAGAGGGTAAGCAGATCTGGCAGGTGACGGCAGCGCATGTGCAGATCTGGCGGGAGATAGTGCGACAGCAGCAGACTGGACCTGATGGGCGCGATCAGCATCAGCAGGGCAGCGCGAGCGAAGCAGCGGGGAAGGTCGTGATCAGCAGCAGCTTAGGGTTTCGGCAGCAGGTTAGGGTTTCGGCAGGTCAAGGGGGGGGGGGGGGGGGGGGGGAGAGAGAGAGAGAGAGAGAGAGAGAGGAGAGAGAGAGAGAGAGAGAGAGAGAGAGAGAGAGAGAGAGAGAGAGAGAGAGAGAGAGAGATGAGAGAGAGAGAGAGAGAGAGAGAGAGAGAGAGAGAGAGAGAGAGAGAAAGAAAGAAAGAAAGAAAGATATATTAACGTCCACGGGAGGCCGAAATCGACCTATGGGACCGATCAGGTACATCAAAACATTACATTCCACTTGGGGGGAAGCCCTCAAGGGGCTATAATAAAAGGGAAAAATCAAAATAAAAGGGGGGGATGTGGCTTCCAAAGCACTCTTATGACTCATAAGAGTTTCAAAATTACATCAATATATATTACAAATGAGGGAGATAGCTGTTTCTTCCTATGTGGTATGGGTATGGAAATCTCTGATAATAGCTTTGACCGCCTCTGTATACTGCCCACTTTCCATTCTTCCTGGCTTCTCTGACTTTAGTTAACTCTGCTGGTCGATTTTTAAGTTGGAGTGGGGTGAGTTCATCTGCTATCCAGACTTTAGTACCTTGTAGTGACTTTGCTTGCTTCATGACAGCTATCTTATCTGACATGTCAAAATAGCTTACCCTTGCCTGAGTTCCTTTGGGTGTGATGAAGACCGGAGACCCTAGATTGATGAAGGGGACCACCTTGGTTAGTTGTGCTTCTAGTACTTCTGTTTCAAGGATGCAGTCATCTTTTAACTCGGGTGCGATGTCCTCTCTGTCCCATCCTAGGGGGAGGCCTCCAATCCTGATAACTTTCTTGTTGCCGTCCACCAATTCTTGCTCCTTTACCACAGCCATTACTTCTTTTGAAAAATGTGTAGAGCTGGATAGTTTTACCTCGGATAATTGTGTTGTCAAGTCGACTTTATTTGTTGATTCAGCTCCTGTTTGCTGGCTGTTTCCTTGTGTTTCATCAAGTTTTTGTTGCAATCTGGCTATTTGTTCATCTTTCTTACTAATTTCCTGCTTCATTGCTGCCATTTCTCCTTGGAGTTTCTTCAGTTCTTGGAGTAAGTAAGACTCCCATGCTGTTGGTTTGTTGACTGGGGTTGGTATAGAAAGCGGCTTGTGCAACAGGGCAGAGGCAAAGCTTTTCCTGCCTTCCATGTTGTTGCTGTAGACAAGGGAGCGAGGAGAAGGGTGCTGGAAAGCTCAAGGAGAGGGTCCCCTCCCTCACCCTCCCCTCGAGATGAAGAGAGAGAGAGAGAGAGAGAGAAGAGAGAAAGTGTTTTTAAGTCTATTAGGAGGCCGAACTCGGCCTATGAGACAAATCGATGTACATGAGTGTATCTTCTGTCAATCGGAAAAGATAAAAGTGCTGAAAAAAAAAAAGCTGGTAAGGCTGATATAGATCTCTGTAGTATGCATGTAGAGATACCCATGAAAGTGGGAGGGGGGGGATGGTGAATGGAGTGCTATATGTGTAGCCTACATGCAAAAGCGTATTACAAGCATGATAATGCATCTGAACGACTAACTAGCTCCATCCTCTACTAGTGGGCGGGTGTAAGACCTGGTACATAGGTGGAGGTGGAGTCAAGGCGGCCTTGATGGCTGCAGCGGGATCCGCCATCATCCGGGATCGTTCTCCTCCATGGAGCAATGATCACGATCCTGGATCTCTGCAATCCGGTGTCTGTCAAGTCTTGGGGCCCGATATCTTATAGCACGGGGCCGTCTCCTAGCTCGAGAGGTCTGAGCGTGCCCAAGAGTCACCCCTCTCTGTCGCAGCATACATCATAGCTGGTCTGACTAGTGTGTCAAATAGCCACCCCTTTGTGCGGGGCTCCTGGAAGTGTGCTTGGTGACATCTCCGCTCTAACATGGCTAAGGCTGCATATCCTCATGTGAGTCTATCTGTGGCTGCCTGTCTCATGCTGAAGGGTCCAGGCAAGCTCGTGAATGTGACTCCGAGGTAGACATAGGAAGTGACCCCCTCAATCTGTCCACTGCCAACTATGAATTCTGCTCCATTCCTCACCATGGGGAGGTGTGGAAGATCATGACCTTGGTCTTGCCAAGGTTTACTGTCAAGCCTCTCTGTGTACAAAACTCATGGAGGGCATCTAGGTGGGGCTGTAATCCCTCTGGTGACTCTGAAATCAATACAATGTCATCTGCATATAATAAAATGTGGACTTGTGTACCTACGAGGTCTGCACCCTCCCCTCCAACTCGGAGAATGTAGTCCTGTAGACAAGGGAGCGAGGAGAAGGGTGCTGGAAAGCTCAAGGAGAGGGTCCCCTCCCTCACCCTCCCCTCGAGATGAAGAGAGAGAGAGAGAGAGAGAGAGAGAGAGAGAGAGAGAGAGAGAGAGAAGAGAGAAAGTGTTTTTACGTCTATTAGGAGGCCGAACTCGGCCTATGAGACAAATCAATGTACATGAGTGTATCTTCTGTCAATCGGAAAAGATAAAAGTGCTGAAAAAAAAAAGCTGGTAAGGCTGATATAGATCTCTGTAGTATGCATGTAGAGATACCCATGAAAGTGGGAGGGGGGGGATGGTGAATGGAGTGCTATATGTGTAGCCTACATGCAAAAGCGTATTACAAGCATGATAATGCATCTGAACGACTAACTAGCTCCATCCTCTACTAGTGGGCGGGTGTAAGACCTGGTACATAGGTGGAGGTGGAGTCAAGGCGGCCTTGATGGCTGCAGCGGGATCCGCCATCATCCGGGATCGTTCTCCTCCATGGAGCAATGATCACGATCCTGGATCTCTGCAATCCGGTGTCTGTCAAGTCTTGGGGCCCGATATCTTATAGCACGGGGCCGTCTCCTAGCTCGAGAGGTCTGAGCGTGCCCAAGAGTCACCCCTCTCTGTCGCAGCATACATCATAGCTGGTCTGACTAGTGTGTCAAATAGCCACCCCTTTGTGCGGGGCTCCTGGAAGTGTGCTTGGTGACATCTCCGCTCTAACATGGCTAAGGCTGCATATCCTCATGTGAGTCTATCTGTGGCTGCCTGTCTCATGC
>CM035434.1:98862616-98905116 GCA_020310875.1 Ceratopteris richardii
TTTCTCTTGGGACCGTGCTGCTCTACAGTATGAACAGATATTTCATTGGTCAAGTATTGATCCCCCATATGCATAGCTCAAAGCCAGAAAGCTCTCTTATTTAGATATAGCATGAAGTAATTTGAATGCTCTGGGGCAATGGCAGTTGTAGCAGGTTCCAATCCTCCTTTCTATTGCATATACACATTGGGTTTGGTGTCATTAAAAAAAAAATTTATACTCTATTTGTGCAGTGGGTTAAAACAAAGACTATTTTTGCAGTTGCTGACATATTAGGTAATGAAGGTACATTTTTATACAATTTCTATTCTTACATTTTATAGGCTCTCCATCCGACCGACATAGTGCAGCTACATTTTTTAAGGGTAGGATTCTACTAGAGTTGTTAAATGTTTGATGTTTGTGATCTAACAAAGTAAATTTTCATGTCTCTTCAGCTAAGAATTTGATAGCTCTGGTTTCCATTTCTTACTTGCATAAGCTATTTAATATCTTTGGATTGACAATCGATTCGGTAATGTCTATAACCAGGCTTGCATGAAACGTTTCTGGATAGAAAATGTGGCTTTAAGCAGCAGTAGAAATCGGTGATGGTCAAACTATGCACTGTTGGGGGGCCAAATGGAGTTTTTTTTTACTTTGATCGTCTGAGTGAGTTAGAAATAGTGGAAATGCATCGCCTATTGTTTCAAATCATACTATTCATTTTCAAGAGATATTTTTTATTTGAGCTCGTCAAACTGTAAAATTATGAATTGGAGAGTGAAACAATGAATTTGAATAGTAAGAAAAAGTTAGAGGTCACAACAGGAGAGAGAAATGATGAATGTGAATAGTAAGATAAAGTCAGAGAAACCACAACACGAGACGAGTGAAATGATGAATGTGAATAGTTAAGAGAGAGAGACCAAGAGGGCACTTAATCGTGAGTCATTTTAATGGCAAACTTCAGTATCATATCTTTATGTTCTATAATAAATATTGGAGTTCGAGGCTTGCGGAAGCACATGAACAACACAAGGAAGAAGAAGAAGCTTGGAGCACAACACAATGGTGAATGTATTACCAAGTGAATGTACAAAGCTAAGTGACCCATTAGGGTTATAGGCATATATACAAACCAGGGGAAAAAACCACTTAAAGAAGGAAAAAAGTGCTCCCACGATTCTAAGTGTGATCAAACACATCACCAACAAATACCCTCTGGGAATGATGTAGCCAGCAAAGAGTTGGCACTCATGTATAAGCAAGTGCCAAGCTATATGGAAAGAGATCAATCCACAAAAGGAAGCTTTGTGAAAAGCTTCAAATTTTCCACCAAGTAGATCCTTTGTGAAAAGGTTTGCATATTCAGAAATACATACATTCCTTCATGTAAGTCACCATTCAGAAATGTAGTTTTAATATCCACTAATATATATCCCAACCATGATAACATGCAAGTGCACAAATGTTTTGAAAAATGGTCATTCTGCATATGGCAGCAAAGATCTCATCAAAATCAATGCCTCTCTCTTGAGCACAATCTTTGGAAATAAGCCTCACCTTATACCTGTTAACTGTTTGATCTTACATTTCAACTTATATACCCATTTGGTGCCAATGGCCTTTTTTGCTTGGAGGAAAATCATGTAAAGGCCAAGTACCATTTTTTATAGTAGTATCATATTCGGAGTCCATAACTTCCATCCAATTTTTGAGTTTTATACTTCATCAAAAGAAACATGCTCATTCTCATCACAAAGAGTGGAGACAACCATTGCATAGAAATTTGAAGCAAAGGAAGCACTTTGAGAGCCTAAATGAGTACGAGATATCCAAGATGCATCTAATTTTCTCTCTCTCAAGGTATGCACTAATCATTTAGGCATGGTTTTTGCCTCATTTATGCAAGCCCTTTCATCAATAAATTCATCATGTAAATCTGCATTAGTGTTGGAATGATTTGCATTACCATTTCAAACTTGTAAAGGTTGATAAATTTCTTTATTTGGATCAGCATTTGATTGTCCACTTGTAAAAAGAGGAAAGTTAATTGATGTGTCCTTGGTACATGAAAGTAATGGCTAAATTGCATCTTTCACAAAATCATCATCAAGGCTAATCAGAACGTGTTTAATATGTGGATGATATAGATGATAGCCTTTGCGTTTTGAATTGTACCCAACAAAAATACATTTCATAGTTTTATCACTCTCTGCCTTTTGTGTTGTTGTTTGTGCATTAATCCATATGCAAAACAACCAAAGACATGCAAATGAGAAAGAGATGGCTTGTGACCATTCCAAGCCTCTTATGGAGTGATTGATTATAGTGCTTTGGTGGGACGCCTGTTAAGTACATATGCTGCACACATATTAGCCTCAAGCTAGAAGCTGTGATAAAGTTTGACTTTTGACTGTAGCTTGCCATTTCCATGAGAGATCTATCCTTTCTTTTAGCAACTCCATTTTATTGAGGTGTATACGACATTGTGCATTGGTGTTTTATTCGATGCTCAGCCAAAAATGCATTAAAATCAAAAGAGATGTAGTCCTCCCCTAGATCAGAATAGAGGTTGCCCAACTAACACATTGATGGATTTTTAGCCATAACCAAGAATTGTTTGAAGCACATAAACACTTCAGAACTTGTTTTCAATGGTTGCATCCATGCATGCTTGGAGAAGTCATCAATAAAAGTCAAGAAGTAAAGGTAGTTCCCAAATGAAGATGTCTACATAGGACCACATATATCACTATGAACAAGTTGCAATTTTATCTCCATTCACTTGGACTTGGTCACATGTTATCCGTGACGTGTTTAATTATCTTACCATATTCATTCTTGAGTGGGAGGTGTATCACCATTGTATTGGTGTGCATTGCCACCATTTTTTTGGCATGTGTATTTTCCACAATCTGTTGAATAAGTGATAGGTTATTCATATTGCTTTTTTCTACTCGTTATCTTTGCTTGATCACTCATTGTATAGGGGATATCTTATCGAATTTTTCCTATGATTCTTTCACATTGACTTGGTCATTTTGGAGACTTGGTGACCAAATTTATGCTCATAGTTTATGTGAATGCTAGATGAATGGCTTTCTAATAGGTGGTCCGCATGGTTTCTTCTCCAACAAGACATTTGTGATGTGATTTATGCATATGGATATGGAGGCGTGATCTTATTGGTGATAGAGTATTGTTTCTACTCTGTTGTTACATTGCTAGCCTTTTGGGACACTATCATGGTGTCCTTTGGATGTGATGGAACTTACTTTTTGAGGTGGAAGCCTTAGATGTAGCATACATTGGTTTGTGCAAGGTTACACATTTACATGCATAGAGATGCACAAAGGCCTCTTGACATGGTTGACCGCATATGGATGGATATGGATGCATTGGGTAGCTCCACTATCTAGTTATATCTTGTTGATTCTATATATGAGCTATATGTATGAGGAGAATAGTAGTGCACTATGGTAGAGACCACATGATATGTATGTGAGTCTAGTGACTCATGTGAGACATAAATCACATTGATGGATTTGATGTTGGAACTATGGTCACGAGGGCCATACTTGATGATGTTGCTTTAGGCTGATGCAATGAGGACATGAGAGACATGCATGTGATATAGGTCATGTAGTGGCTTTAGAATAGCCTATGGTTGTTGATTATGGGAGTGACGATGATACAACATTCATCCATGGATCATCTCAAGATTCCTCTTGTTCATTTATTGCACACATATGGATTGGTTTCTTGATGCATTAGCCACTTTTCATGTTACAACACATCACGAGTGGTTTTGTCGACTCTTAGGTGGGAGTCGTGGATGTATGTACATGCCTGATGGTATGAAATATGACATTGAGGCTGTAAGAGATGTATAACTTATGCTACCTTTTGGAGCATCATTTACACTTAGACATGTGAATTATGTGCCTTCATTCCCTATGAGCTTGATTCTAGCTAACCAATTACAAGAGAGTAGATGTTACGCATTCTTTGGTAAGCATCATTTTCAATTGCAATTGGGACAACTTATGCTTGTTAAAGGTTCTAGGATTGAGCACATGTATCCACTACATGTACTTCATGTGAGTGGGACTCTCACCTCAATGGGAGTTCAACCTTATGTGCAATGGGAGACTCGACATGTCTCATTTTGTCTACCTACAGATAGGTCTATTGACATTCATGATGCAGATCTATGGAAGAATTAACATGTTTATATGCATGCACATATAGAGCATGTTCTAGATGCTCATGATGCTTATGCAAAGCATGATTTTTTTTTTTGGTTTTTTTAAAATCATATGGATACTCATGTGAAGCATACTTTGGATTATCATTTAAATGCTTTAGAGGATGGCATGGATGCTTATGTAGCGCATTGTATTGATACTCAATTAGAGATTTATCATTAGTTTGGCTTTGATGTTGATGTTTAGCTAGCTCAAGTGGAGCATGATGATACACTTTGTTTGATAGAGTAGAGTAGCTCTTAAGATACATAGTATGTAGTAGAGCATATCATATCTCAAGATGCATAGCTAGACATATTCTTGGTTGAAAGGATGGCTCATTTGCATGTTGAGGAGTCAATAGTTATGCAATCATTCTTGGATTGGCTCATGCGAGATGTTGACATGGATATGTGATGGCATGTTGGTCTTGATGATGGTGCTTTGGATACTTAGGATACAAGCATGGATGACATGCTTGTCAACTAGGATAGCACATGTTTCATTTGCATTCAAGAGTCCAACGTACACATTTTTATGCTTGAGACCAAACATTGCTATCTTTATTAGAGCACTTGCACTTGGATTCTTCAGCCGTTCGATGATTGATATAGGAATTGAGCAAGTGGGAGCTTTGCAATAACTTCATTAGCTCTTGCATCAATAATATGTGAGCTAGAGTCTTATCAATATGAGTCTAGAGTAGTTTTAGGTGCATGGATACACCTTGTGAGGCAACTCGTGTAGAGAGATTGGTATGGAATGAGATCTGACCCCTTGCTATATAGTACTTTATAGTCCTACATCATTCTTTGTATGTTTTGTCACTTACGGTCACATTGATCTTTAAGTGGGAGATTGTTGCCGATGTAAGGATCTTGTAGCCTTACCTCTATGTTCATATACATATATATTTTGTAGAGCATTGCCTCAAGAAGATCATTATGTGGATTTCGAGGCTCTCACACGAGCATGAATCTTCTCTCTTATATCTCTCCCTACATCTCCTTCTTGCTCCTCTTGTTCAACCCTCCAAAGGCCTTAATGGCAAAAGAAAGCATCACCTACGAGATAACACATTGAGCACCATAAACATGCATCTTGAAGGGATCATCAAGTGAGAAGTTGGATCAACCATCACTGTTGGATTGGAGTATCTATTATCCTAACCATGACCTTGAAATATCGAATAGATTGATTTTGGAGTGCTGAATAACAAAACCTCTCAAGGAGGAGGCTAAAGATAGAATACAAAGAAATATCAAAAGAGGGTAAGTGAATCACATATCAAAACCTTAAAAGGTATCCATTACTTGTAAGAGGGAGTTCTACTTTCTACCTATGGATCGAGTTCAAGTGGAAGCATCAAGTGGTGAGTGAGCAAGGCCATCGGATAGCATTTCAAAGGTACAAAAGAATTGCCTAGTACTACCTCTCCAATTTTATTTTTGATCATCTAAAGGGCCCTAAGGTCCATTAGCCACTTAAGTTCTAAGGTACTAGGAGTAGGCTAATCTTGAAGATCGATCATCACGATCAAGAGTTGTTAGATCATGCACAAAATAACTAGATAGGATATTCTCCAAGAGTCGCATAAGCCTACAAATCAATTAGCACAACTAAGCATGTCTTATGGGGTGCATAACTGAATATTTTGTGAGACATATGGAAACATCTATTAACTTGGCTTCAAAAATAATTATTTGGTTCAGTATTGAAAGGCTCACTTAGTGGCATTTGGGAAAAGTTGCCTAGCAAGCATATCAAACTACTCATTTTGGGCTTCTTGTTGGAAGAACTTCTTAAGAAGGCCAACCAATTCTAGCTGGTCATAACTTATGACCTATCAAATAGCACATAAAAGTATCATCTAGCAAAGAGATTGATGGATATTCCTTCATCAAGTATCAACTAAGATAAAGAATCAAGGTCAATCACAGAGCATGTCCAAAAGCCAAGCAATCGAGAGCATTGCTCTACATGCATATCTTTGGAACGGTTGGCAAAAATTGCAGAACAATCAAATAGAATTCCCAAACATCGATCATCATGATGAGAGTTATAATCTATACTAAGCGTTGAGCAAGGACCTTCGAGAGGGGTTATAGAGAAGAAGGTTCATGCAATAGTGGTTGAGGATCCCTTAGCATGCGAGTGGAGTGTCACTTAGCTTGAAGATTATTTGAGGGAGTTGCTTAGAGCATCATTGGTCCTTCATAGAGAGTCACATAGCATATGCTTTTGGAATTGATTAGATAAAGTGTAAGAACAATCATATAACACATAGACAAGTAGATTGGTGGTGTTGCATTATTCTTGGGGTGATAAAAAAGCACACCTAAATATTGAATAGCACACCTAAATATTAGACAAGTGAGTCATGAGGTGTAGTTGATAAAGTATCCATCTACTTCAGCTTACTCCAAGGTAATTAGAGGTCCATATGATCAAAGAGCATGAATAGGCAAGGTAAAGAGCCATGGCTACTATGGATCGATCATCATAGTGCAAGTTGAGCAAGCAACACACATGAGTCAATAACATAACAGATTCATGAAGTATTAACTCCAATCTCTATACTTGAAAGGACTCATCAGCACCACAATTCCCTTAACTTAGTCTAGTTCTTGAAAAGGTAACTTAGAATTCTTAGTGAGTGTTGTGTGAAGCCATCTTTGATATCTTTGGTGAGAAAATCAGCTTGCGTGAAGCTTCAAGTAGCACATTAGTTTGAAGTCAATCAGGTATAACTCATGCCGAGTTCACACAATGTGGCAACATGTATACATGAGCTTTTTTGGTGAATGATTTATGTCCATATGGTTTTTCTCATTCACATAGAGTGATGGAATGGGTGATTGCATACGACCATGTCATGGTACATTTCTATAGTGTTTGTTCCGACCTCTCTAGCCCACCTCAAGAGTGTTGCACCTTCCAGTTAGCAAAAGTAATGTCAATGCAATTGAATTATTGGTTGGGTTAGTATATATTGTGACTCTTTTTATCTATTTTCATAAAAACAACAACAAATCTCAAGGCCATCCATATCTGAATGTATGAGTGGTGGAACAACATATTATTTTTCTATTCCACCTAGAACAATGCTCAAAACCATAGCAGTTCCTTTGCTCGAGTCTAAACCCAACATCAGTTCCTAGAATCGACTAGCATACCCAAGAAGATCAAATGGCACATTATTGTTGATGCTATTCAGACATCGATTTTAAGCTTCAAGCATTTTATGACAAAGCACTTGATAGCATATCAAGATAAGTGAGGATTTGGAAGTTGAGCATGTGTGAGAAATTGGGTAGCAAGAATTGGAAAGTGACACCTAGTGGGTCGCAAAGATCACATGGTTCTCATCACCCAACTTGTGCATGGGATACCTCCCTCTTTTTTATATAAGGTGTGTTCTTTAGAGAGTAAATACCAAGACAAGGCACAAAATCCATGAGTATCACAAGTTCAAATCATGGGAAAAACAGTGATTAGACCTTCTATTTTTGAAAATCGACTAAGTAGATAAGGACCAAGTAGCTTTGAAATGCCTTAAAGAACTTTGAGAAGCATGTCTCGAAAAGGAGTTACTAAAGCATCAAGGATTGAGCATCAATAAGAGCTTAAAAAAGAAACTTGCATAAGAATCAAAGGACAAGGATTGCTCAGAGAGACCAAAGGAGCCTTTCAATTCAACTGATCAATGACTACCTGAAGTCATTAAGGTGGGTCACAAGGCTATTAATTTTTGGTCCAAATGCTAAATGACATTGAAGGCTTTAACCTCAAGGGATTCTCGGTCTTGAAAATAGTCTCTTTTACTCAAGAAAAGATTATTTACTTCTTTCTCTCACATGAAACACTATTCTTACTCCACAAGAATTCTCACTTGCAATTTTTTGCTTCAATCGGAAGGGGTTTTTAGTATTAAAAGAAAAAGGAATTGGATTGAACACACTCAAAAAAGAAGCAAAAGAACCATTGGCACACTTTGAATGATTGTTTTGTTTGTTTGTTTGATTTATTTGTACAAAAAGCATTTTAAAGATGGACATCACCTCAATTAGAGAGATCATATTTCATTAAGACGTCTATTTGCACAATTTTGTACATTCCTCTTTCCACTTAAAAGGCAACATGCACTCACCCACATTCCCCTCCCAAAATCTTGAAAAGAAAGGAGAGATAATAATCTTAGTCAACATGGGTGAAAAAGACATACTTGAAATTCTACCCATTCCACTAGAAGGAATGGAAATAGCAAGCATGGACATACTCCATTCTGTAGATGTCCAACCATCACAAAAGGCCATTTATATGGAAAGGAGTATACAAAAGAGATATTGGAAAAACAACGTAGCTACTCCACTTCCATAAGACTGGTAGTCTACCTTGTTGCCTCAATCAGAGATAAGAAAGGCAACTCATGTTGGGAAGTCATGGAACCTGAATGAACTTTTGCAAGATGTAATCTTCAGTTTTCATGCAGAAACTTAGGACCTAAAGGATCAAATAGGCAAACCATAGGGCCCACACCTATAGTAAGTAACAACCCCTTTGAAGATCCATTAGAAAAACTTGATGAGGAAGCCAAGTCTAGATTTCCAGAGCCACCTCTAGATAGATTCCAAATAAGAGTTCCACCGCAAGGGAAGTATGCTCATGTAGCACCAACTTAAGAACAAGATAATCTTCAATTAGTAAACCCTGTAGTTAGGATGCAAGACCCCCTTCGACCATCCCAAGTGGAAAAGTACATGAAGAACTATTATGATGAGTCTACTGATCCCTATGATCATGCAGTTGAGTTCAAGCAAGTCTTCACATCTAAACAACTCATTGAATTTTTCATTCAATATGAGGCATTTGGATTAATTCTGATTGGAATCACATTGCCATGATTTTAACCATTGGCAAAAGGTATGTTCAGAAACATGGAGGCCCTTATGGAAGATTTCATTGGATAATGTTCCAAACAAGGAGTTAAGCATTATTCAACTTCATTACTCTGTAGCATCAACCAAGTGAGTCACAATTATGTGCGAGAAGCAGCAAGAAATGATGATAACACTAGAGTGGAATAAACCTATTTCTCATTATCTTCGTGAAGGAGTATTTCCAAAAGTTATTACTCATGCTAGAAGAAAAGCACATGAGGAAGAATGTAAAGAGTAGTCTCTCATAGGAAATCAACTCTATAAGGGAGGGAAAAAGAATTTTTTGCAATTGTGCATACATGAAAGCGAATATTTTTCCTATTTTAGAAATGGCTCACTCAGGAGTTTTAAGAGGACATCTCTCTCCTAAAAAAAATCCAAGCACATTCTTTTTGTTATCCTATGGTGGCCTACATTACACGTGAATGCAAGAAGTTATGTGGAAAGGTGTGACATATGCCAAAGAACCAAATACTCTTTCTGAAAAGATCAAATGCCACTTAGACCTATGATGGGCAGTAGAGCATTCACTACATGGGGAATTGATTTTGTAAGACTTATTAACCTAGCAGTAAAAGGCTCTCATGCAGATTGTATAGTGGCAATAGACTATTTGACAAAATGGATGGAAGCAAGTGCTACAAGACATTGTGATGCTCAAACCATTGCTAAATTTCTATTTAAGGAGGATTTTACTACATATGTGTTACCTATTGAAATATTTGGCAATAGAGGAACTCATTTTACAAATGAAGGTATTGAACACATATAAGACGAGTTATCAATAGTGCACAAGAAATGATCTCCCTATCACATACGAGAGAACAAATCATACTAGGTCAAGATTGGTTGAACATAATTTTTTGCAACTATGAATTACTCTTTAGGATGTGTGTTTGTTCATGATGGACATATGCATGGAATGTTGGCATTCTCTAATATGTTTTGATTGCATCTCATGATTCTGATTCTATGAATTCAATGAAAACATTGTGTGAGGAGAATCCCATTAAGAGTGAAAGTGAGGACGAGTCTCAAGAACATAGATAAGTGAGGACAAAAGAAAGAGTCAAAGCTTTCAATAGAAGTCTTGGATTCTACACCTAAGGAAGGTCAAGAGAAGTCATCCAATGACTCTCATTCAACTGCAAAAGAATGACAACCTCAAAGGAAATCTCATCCATGTCCTCATCATCCATCATAAAGTGACAAGTTTGAGCATGATGCAAAGACTGTAGTCATCTCCAAATTTGACTCCAAGGAACCTATACCTAAACCGAAAATTGTAAAGAATTCTAAAAGCAAGTCCAATAGACCTAAAGAAACAAAACCAGTAGTAACCTCATCTATCAAATGGATTTGGAAGCCAAAAGCGAATATCAGAAAATTATTTAGCTTCAAAGAAACTTGAAGATCCCACCCATGATATCTAAGTGGGTAAAAAAGCCAACTCTTATATCTAAACCTATTAGATATTCTCTTAAATGGGTACCTAATCCTAGTATAGATCCACATACTTTAGAAATTCCCATCACAGGAGAATTCCTAGAATCCTTGGAGAGATTGAACCACTCATATAAACCTCTTTTTCAAGTGACTTAACCTATTAGGAAAGCCTCTTACTAGACCAGCTTTGTTTTGCATCATGGGTCCCTTTGTTCATTCCTTTATTTTGCATGAGCACTATTGTGAAACTTAAAAATGCAATTCATGAAAAAAAGAGGTACGTTCTCATCAAAAAGACTAGAGACATCTATTGCAAACATTTTAATGCAAAGGAAGCATTTTGAGAGCTTGCACGAGCATGATGTGACAAAGATGCATGTAATTTTCTATCCCTCAAAGTTTGCACCAACCATTTAGGCATGGTTTTGCCTCTTCTATGTCAGCTTTCTCATCAATAACTGCATCACATAAATCTACATAAAAAATGGAATGATCTACATCATCATTTGAAACCTTTAAAGGTTGCAAAATTACCTCACTAGTTCAACATGTGATCATCCACATATGAAAGGAGTCAAGAAAGTATCATACACAACCTTTGAGATAGTTGATGTCTTCTTGGTACATGAAACTAATGGCTAATTTAACAACTTCATAACTAACTAGAATTTGTTTGGTCTATAGATGATATATACAATATCCTTTTCTTTCAGAACTATACCCAATGAAAATAAATTTCATTGACTTGTCATCCAATTTTCTATATTTTTGTTCAAGCACTAATGCATGTGCTAGACAAGCAAAAACATGTAGATTGATGTTTTATTTCTTACTCATACAAAAATGCATTAAACTTAGAAGACATATACTTTTGCGCTCGATCAGAACCAAGGGTGCCCATTTACATGCTGATAGAATTTCAGAAATAACCATAAAATTTTTAAAGCACGTAAACACTTTAGAATTGCTTTCAATGGATAAACATGCATGCCTAGAAAATTCATCAATGAAATTCATGAAGTATAGGTGATTCTTAAATGAAGGTGTCTGCATAGTACCACAAACATCACTATGAACAAGCTACAATTTATGTGCATCTCTAATTGAACCATCTTTTAAGAAGGAAGAATGTTGTACTTTCCCCAAAATACAGCCTTCATAGACATGTTTAGAGGGTGCCAAATACAAAATGTGGCAAACCACTTCCATATATGATCCAAATTAAAAATTGTGGTGCACCATTGCCATATATAAGCCAAATACAAAATTGTGGTGCGCCACTATCATACACATCCCTAGAGGGATCAAAACATCTATATCTGCAGTTTTACAACAAAGCACATTCATGAAATGAGACAATTTGAGACGATATTTATAAACAAAATTTAGAAGCTCACCTCATCATAGATGCTCCCATGAAATGATTGCACCATATCCGTCCAAGTCCCCCAAGAGTGCAACCAATCCATGATGATATCCATAAGCCTCTTTCACTCGTGTCGGAAGATGACTCACTGCCAACTCCTACAACAAATATGCAAAATGTGAGATCAACAAACATGATGTGCTTAACCCAAGCAAATTCAATAATCAAAATGATATTACAAACTCATGACGCTTCGACCATATCTAGACATGTGGCCATCACATCTTGTTGTTGACAATATCGGTTAGTTGTCTGCTGCTGCTCATCATGAATCATCTCCCAATCCTCATGGTCTAGCCATACAAGATTTGGTAAGAATCCTCTAAAAGTGTCACAAGCCTTTGATTTTTGATGGGACATCACCTCACATTCCATGTGTTTAATCCACTCCGACTTGACAACAAGGTGCCTAAGTGATGGCCGATACTCGCGATAGATCATCTTTGTGATGTAAGTTTTGCGATCCTTGTCTTGTTCACTCATTTGACCATGACATAGTGTCCAAACTATATGGAGCACAACTATCATATGCATTGATGCATGGCCTTTTCAGCCACATCCATCACTGGAGCTCCATCACATACATGGTACACCTTGGAGTCGCCATGATCATGAGCACCCCAAGGTGTACGTGGTGTACTATGTGGTGTACCTATATTTGAGGTACTTGCTCTAGGAGTAATAGTGGGTGACACATCGTCCATTGCACTACCTCCACAACATCTACCTCCTCTAGAGCCACCATTGATCCACCATTCGAACCTACTCCTCCAACAGATGAGACGGCCATCACCTGTATCATTTTGTGGTGTTGAAGGCATATGTCGACTGTTGGAGCCACTAAGGGATGGCTGAGAAGATGGTCATGGTAGAGTCATAAATCTAGGAGTGCCTGTGATAAGAGTAGTCCCACCAAAGGGGTACCATCAACGGGAGTAGTCCTACCAAAGGGAGTATCATCGGTGGGGGTAGTCTCATCAAAGGGAGTGCCATCGGTGGGAGTGACATTGGTGGTAGTGTTGCCACGAGCGATCCAATACTATGATGCGACAACCATATAAGTAGGAGGTACCTAAGATATAAACTCAAAAAATTGCTCCTCCATCATGGAATGCGGAGTGAACCGTGGATTGTGTCCCATCATGCTCTGCAATAGAAAACTCAAATAATTACATATGATAATAATGGTAATATAGAAAAATAATAGTCTACAAAAAAAACATAGCAAATAAGTAAACACAAATAAGTACATACAAGTGTTTTCTTCATAAGTTCTCTATTCTAGCATCCTCTTAGAAATATGATGTGTAGAGGATATCTATCTCTACATTGGCAACTTCTAGATCTCTTGGTATGGCCACCCCTTCTTGATCATCATCTTCGTACAACATATCATATGTTACCTTCTTGTGTACCTTGTCGTCTAACCTTTGCAAGGACTACTTCGCCCACAAGGTCTTCTCTAAATCCTTTTGCTCCACACTTTGGACATTTGACATTTTGGAGTGCTCATACTCATTGTGAAAGAGAATGCAATCATTCAGAAAAGCATGAATCTTGGTGTAGTCCATCCCCACAGGCTGTAAAAGCTTTTTTTGCATCCCATGTGTTGGAGGCATGTCATTGCCATATGGCAAAAACTAATCTTTCAAAATCGTGCAAGGGATAAGCAATTACAATGATATTGGTAAATAAACTTATTTTGATACAACAATGAAAGTTTATTTCAAATCCGCTTATTTGAACAATTTAGAGACATTACTATCTGACCATCCATAAATGGATTGAAGAGTGAGCATCGTGAGTGATGCATGTAGTACATATATCTTTACCTCATTGTAGAGTGGTAAATAGGCTCGTCTTCACATATTTTGGTGTTCTCCATCGACTTGTGATTGTGGAAATTCTATCGTGTCCCTAGAACTCACAACATCTTCTCCACGATCGTGGTCTTTGTCCATGTCACAAAATTCCTCGAGCATTTCTTCCGTATGTTCATTCTGTGTAATGCTGCCAAAACCTTGTCCTTATACCTCCCTCTTCATTCTCTCCTGCCCACAAGAGGTAGATAGTGCAATGTTAATATGGGTCAAACTGCTCACTAGGGAACCATGCAACTGATAGGGTAGATTTTGTCCTCAATTTGCATCAAAGGATCCATATTCTTGAACATGTGTAGTACAAGTCTGTCATTTACAAAAAACTTGATACTTGCATGGAGTTCACAGACATGCCATTCTCTCCTCCCGATCCAAACATGCCATCTGATACCATGTTGAGATGTAAGGACATTTAATATGTGATACATTTAATTATATATATTAATTTTAATCCTAAAATCCTAATTTAATTAAATATGTATACTAATATTTATCATAGAATCCTAGTTCTTTACATATCTAGCTAAATATACTAATTTAATCTTAAAACCCTAATTTCTTATATATTTAATTATACATAGCATATTTGATTATATGTACTAAATTTTTTCCTAATTTATATATATATTTTTATTATATTTATTGATATTAAATCTATAAACCTATTTTTTATATAATTAATTATATGTATTTATTTTAATTCAAAAACCCTAATTTCTTATATATTTAATTGTACATTGTACATTTGATTATATATACTGATTTTTTCCTAAATTATATATATATATATATATATATTTGATTGTATATATTAATATTAAACCTAAAATCCTAGTTTTTATATATTTACTTATATATATTTATTTTAATTAAAAATCCTCATTTCTTATATATTTAATTATACATTGTACATCTGATTATATATTCTAAATTTTTTCCTATTTTTTACATATATTTGATTATATATATTAATATTAAACTTAAAATCCTATTTTTTATATATTTAATTTAATTCAAAATCCTTAATTTCTAACATATTTAATTATACATAGTACATTTGGTTATGTATTTTAATTTTTTTCTTATTTTTTATATATTATTGATTATATATACTAATATTAAACTTAAAATCCTATTTTTTATATATTCAGTTATATATATTTATTTTAATTAAAAAACCTAGCTCTTTTCATATTTATTTATGTATACTAATATTTATAATAGAACCCTAGTTTTTTACATATCTAATTATATGGACTAGTTTTAATCTTTAAACCCTAACTTCTTATATATTTAATTGCACATAGCACATTTGATTATATATCCTAATTTTTTCTAAGTTTTTATATATATTTGATTATATATATTAATATTAAACCTAAAATCCTATTTTTTATATTTAATTATATATTTATATTTATTCAAAAACCCTAATTTCCTATATATTTAATTATACATATTATATTTGATTATATATTTAATTTATTTCCCTAATTTATATATATATTTGATTATATATATTAATATTAAACCTAGAATCCTAATTTTTATATTTAATTATATATATTTGATTTAATTCAAGAAACTTGATTTCTCATATATTTAATTATACATAGTACATTATATTCTAATTTTTTTCCTAATGTTTATTTGATTATGTATATTAATATTAAACCTAAAACCCTATTTTTATGTATTCTATTGTATATATTTATTTTAATTCAAAAACCCTAATTTCTTATATATTTAATTATACATAGTACATTGGATTATATATTCTAATTTTGTTTCCCTTTTTTTATTTGATTATATATATTAATATTAAACCTAAAACCCTACTTTTTATATAGTGAATTATATATATTTACTTTAATTCAAAAACCCTAATTTCTTATGTGTGTATGTATGTAAAAACCAAAAACCCTAATCCTAAAACCCTAAGCCTAAAACATGTGTATGTGTGTATGTATATGTGACGTGTGTGTATCTATTGTGCATGTATGCATGTGTACAATATATATGTATATGCCTGTATGCGTGTATATGTGTATTTATGTGTATATGAGTGTATGCAGATGTTTATGTATGTAAAAACCATAAAACCATAATCCTAAATACCTGCACGTAAAACATGTATATGCGTGTATGCATTGTTGAAAGATGGATGGACACTCCAAGAAATGAGTAGGTATTGCCAAATCGTGCTTAGTACCAGCCCCTTGTAGCTTGAGAGGTGAATTGTGGGCCCTCTTAACTTTCGAATGACACAAAATAAGTGCCTATGTACTTTGGAAATGATGCGAGAAATGATTGAGCCAAAACAAACTATTTCCAAGTTGAGGGATTAATGAAAACCTTCTATTTTTGTTCACACACCTGCTTCTTGTTATGCTCACTGCTTCCACTACAGTAGGAATTAGAAAAATTCCTCTTAGAGATATCAAATTATCTTAATGAGCTAATGATTCCAAGTGGAATCACTTAAAATGATGCACTATACATAGAGCAATGAACTTAGCAATTGAATCATTACCCCTCATTTTTTAGGACCTCTGCAGAGTTTGACCAGTGAGTGCTTCGACATGCTTTCTTCAAATTGGCTGAATAGACTGTCTTCAAAATTTGTGAGCATGTAGAGAACTTGGAGCTGATTCCAACAAGCTATAGATCATTGACAATGGTGAAGGAATGACTGCGATATGAGCAGTACAAGTTGACTATTATGAATGACTATAATAGAGAGACTATAGATGAGTAATGTAGATCTATTGTATTAAAGAACAATGTTGTACAAGATCATAGGCTTGATAATAAATGCCTAATGAGGGTGAGTAGTGTAGGATACAATGTAGACCTCACTCTCTTACAATGCGGCAATGGAGAACTTGGGGAATGGAGTCACACACCTGTGAGTTTTTTGACATCCTTTATAGTTGAGTGATTTCAAATTTGAATTTGAATTGTTCATTGGCTCTCACTAAAAGTAGTCCTCCAATCTAGGAGATATTCCCTCAATTGAACTCGTGACTTTTCAAATAATAAACTCGAGGAGTTTAGTGGTGGTTACAATGATTCTTCCAAGTCAAAGTGACTTTTACAAGTGGTAAAGATAAAAAATCTTCCTAGCAATGGTTTCCATGGAGCTTCAAATATTCATGCACCTCTAGCCAAATGTGTAGTCTTGAACTTTGCACCCACAGCTCCCCCTCAAGCCAAACATTTTGGCTTGGTCTTCTTCTTCAACCTTCTTGAATGTCCTGCAATGCAATCATAGAATTAAACCTGCAAAGTTTTGTACCATCTAATGCTTTAGTCAATAAATCTGCACATTGCATATTAGTTGATACATAAGTCGTCTGAATTCCCTTGCTCAATAGCTTCTCTTTCACATAATGATAGTGGTACCTCTATATGCTTGGTCCTAGCATGATAAATAGGATTTGTTGCAAGATGTAGTGAGCTTGTATTATCTCCAAAAACCATTGGAGATGTGGTATGCAAACCCAAATTTGTATACAACAATCTGATCCATATGGTCTCTTGAGTAGCATTGGCCAATCCTCTATACTCTGCCTAGTAAAGCAACAGTAGGTTGCTTCTTTGAAGACCATGATATAGGTTTATCTCCTGCAAATGATAGGTAACGTTAGGTACTCCTTTCATCTTTGCAACTTGCCCAATCTACATATGAATATATCTTGCTGTTCAAGTCTGAGGTATAAGGAAAATATGGCCCTTGATTTTGAGTGCCCTTAAGGTACTTTGAAATCCTTTTGGCAGCTTCCAGATGAGGTGCCCTAGGTTTGTGCATAAACTGACTCAAAACACTTCCATAAGCAATATGAATCCTTGTCAATATAGCATAGTTCAAGCTTCCCACTATGCTTTGGTAACATGCAATGTTTTCAAGCACATCACCTTCATGAGCATTTAACTTCTGATTAACCTCCATTGGAGTACTTGCTACTTTGGCATCCTACAAATGAAACTTCTTTAACATATCCTGTATATACTTTCTCTGAGTAATATAAATTCCAGAGTTAGTATAGACTAACTCAAGTCCAAGAAAATATTTTAGTGATCCAGGGTCACTAATTTTGAATCCTGCATCGTCTGATTCTTGATCTGCTTGATGCCATTGGCATCATTACGTGTGAGTATGATATCATCAACATATACACATAGGTATATTACCTCTGAATTTCTCCTCTTAATAAATAGAGAAGTATCTGCTTTACTCATGATGAATCCTTGATCCTGAAGGTATGTAGTCAACCTATGGTTCCATGCCCTAGGTGCCTGCTTCAATCCATAAAGAGCTTTGTTCAATTTACACACATATGTTACCTTGCTTGGATCCTCATAGCCAGGAGGTTGAGACATGTACACCTACTCTGAAATCCAGCCATTTAGAAATGCATTTTTTACATTCAATTGATACATGTTCCAATTCTTTGATGCAGCCACACTTACCAATACCCTGATGGTTGGCATTTTGGCCACATGTGAGAATGTTTCTTCATAATCAACTCCTTGGGTTTGTGCAAAACCCTTAGCCACAAGTCTAGCTTTGTACCTGCTTATTGATCCATCAGAATTCCTTTTGATCTTATAGATCCATCTAGAAACAATTACCTTCATAGAATCCTTCTTTGGTACTAGTTGTCATGTATCACTTTCCTTGAGTGCTTCAATTTCCTCATCCATAGCTTCCTTCCATTCTACCTTGGTCTTTGCCTCTTCATATGATGATGACTCTTAAAATTTCAAGTCTTTTGCAAGATAAACAGAGTGCTTAGTAACTAAGGAAGTGTCATACCCATATCTGATTGGCTTCTTGCTCTCCGTTTGTGATCTTCTGATTGCTTGGTTGGATGATTCAGGTATATCCTCCAACTTCTTCATCTTGACTTTGCCTTTGGACTTCCATGCCTTGAAATCTTCTAGGTTGATTATGTCCTCATCATCTGAGTTTATGTCTCCATTTTGAGTAGGATCCTCCTTAGAGAGGCTTGGAAACTCCTCTTCCAAGTCATAAGGTAGCTTTACTTTCCTGCATTCACTATCAAACCAAGAGTCATTCTCATCAAAGACAACATCTCTATTGACCATGAATCCTTTGTTTGAAGGATTGTAGAACCTATATCCTTTCTGATTCAAGTCATACCCTATGAAGATGCACTTCTCTTGCTTAGGGTCTAGCTTACCTCTTATTTGAGAAGGGATATGCGCATAAGCTACACATCCAAAGATCCTGCAATGATCTTTAACATGCCATGCTTCATATGGGGTCATCCCATCAAGAGATTTGTATGGCAACCTGTTTACAAGATAAGTGGCAGTAGATACACTCTCTGCCCACAAGTAATTAGGTATTTTTTTCTCATTTAACATTGACCTAGCTGTTTCAACAATTAATCTATTTCTCCTCTCTACCACCCCATTTTGCTGAGGGATATATCTTGTTGTAATTTCTCTCTTGATTCCTATGTCTTGCAAGAATGCATCAAACTCATTTGATAAGTACTCACCTCCTTCATCTGACCTTAATCTCTTTAGGTTTCTCCCTGTTTGGTTCTCAACAAGTGCAAGATACTTTTTAAAGAAACTAAATACTTTATCTTTGTGCTTCATAAAGTACAATACAGTCCACCTACTGTAATCATCAATGAAAGATACACAATACCTTGATCCAAAGATTGAGGGATCCTTACGTGGTCCCCATACATCTGTATGGACAAGCTCTAGGTAGTCCTCATGCTTGTAGCCTTTCCTTGAGAAGGGTAACCTGTGAGATTTTCCAAATTGACAAGCACCATATTTATAGATCATGTGTTGCTTGGATACATTAGGTATCCCAAGCACACATTGATCTCTACATATCTGTTTTAAGGTTCCTTCACCAACATGCCCTAATCTCTTATGCCAGGTTTCAAGCTTTGATAATATTTGGTCTTTGTAACTATAAAGTGCAATGTTCCTTGTATCCTCAAGTTCAAAAGTGAATAATCTACCTATCTTTTCTCCTTTGGCAATTCTCTTGAATTCATGTTGAGGATCCTCCACAAATGCTGCATATTGGTTGAAACTGACTTGCAAACCCTTTTCCACAGTCTGTCCAACACTCATCAAATTCTTGGTAATTGTAGGTACATATAGAACCCTGCTCAACAAATTTCTATTTCCATCAGAGGTCTTAACATTTCCTACTTTAATATATCATTAGGTTCTTGGTGTCATCACTTGTTTGTACCTGATGCTTACCCTTTGTTTCCTCAAGCTCAGAGAGAAGAGCTACATTGCCTGCCACATGGTTTGAGCATCCTGAGTTAATGTAGAAGAGGTGGTCATCATTTATACCTGGCTTTGAAGTCATGTTCATAATTATAAGAGAATCTTCTTGCTCCTCTATGTAGTTGTTGTAATCCTTCCTTGATTTTTAGCCTCCTTGGTAATTTCTATTGTAGTTGTTGTATCCTTGATGATGATTGAATCTTCCTCTTGATTGTGTATATCCACCTCTTTGATAACCTCTACCTCTTTGATTCTTGAAGTTCTTGTAACACTCATCTGTAGTATGATTTGATAACCCACAAATATTACATGGTGAGGAGTTATAATATCGCCCCCTACCTTGCTTACCTCCTCTGCCCCTTCCTCTTGAGGTTCTACCTTTCCATGCATAGTTGGCTTGGGAGGTAGTTCCTTCATCTTCAACCTTTTTGTTCTTCCCTTTCTCTTTGGACTTACTTTTATCAGTGTATAGGGCGGAAGAGCTATTACCTCTTGATGAATCTCCATTCTTGTTAGATTGGCTTCATGGGTAAATAGTTGCCCCATGAGAGTGGTAAGTTCTGGAATCTGCATATCGATGTACAAGTCCATGGCAGTTGTGAAGCTCTCCCATTTTTCATCAGCTTTAAGACCATTGATTACTTGTCTTACAATCTGCTCCTCTTCAATTTCTTCGCCTATGCTTACCAATTGATTTGCTACATCTTTAACTTTGGTCACATAATCTGAGATGCTTTGCTTATGTTGCTTTCTTTGAGTGGTAAACTCAATCCACAATTGGTCCTTCCTAGGCCTTGTGTTGGAAGAGAAATAGGAAGACAATGTTTCCCAAGTCTCTTGGGATGTCTTACAGTTTCTAATATGTGGAAGAAGAAAATCAAAGATTGAGTTGAGTAAGTAGGACCTTGCTAATGCATCCTTGGCACACCATGTGTTGAGTCTTTCATGCTCCTCTCTTGTAGGTTGTTCTTTGCTTCTGAATATGGGCATCTCCTCATCTCCTGAGATGTATCCATAAAGGCATCTTCCTTGCAAGTATGTCTTCATCCTCAAGGACTATGCTTGATAGTTTTTCCTGTCCAATTTATCAATGAAAGAAGGAAAACCATCTCCCATTTTACCTTAGCTAAACTCTGATACCACTATTGGAAAGATGGATGGACACTCCAAGAAATGAGTAGGTACTGCCAAATCCTGCTTAGTACCAGCCCCTTGTAGCTTCAGAGTTGAGTTGTGGGCCCTCTTAGATTTTGTGCCTATGTACTTTGGAAATGATGTGAGAAATGATTGAACCAAAACAGACTATTTCCAAGTTGAAGGATTAATAGAAACCTTCTATTTTGTTTCACACACCTCCTGCTTGTTATGCTTAGTGCTTCTAGTACAATGGGAATTAGAAAACTTCCTCTTAGAGGTATCAAATTACTTAATGAGCTAATGATTTCAAGTGGAGTCACTTAAAATGATGCACTATACACATAGCAATCAACTTAGCAATTGAATCATTACCCCTGATTTTTTAGGACCTCTGCAGAGTTTGACCAGTGTGTGCTTCGACATGCTTTTTTCCAAATTGGCTGAATAGATTGTCTTCAAAATTTGTGAGCACGTAGAGAACTTGGAGATGATTCCAATAAGCTATAGATATGAGTAGTACAAGTTGAGTGTTATGAGTAGTACAAGTTGAGTGTTATGAATGACTATAACAGAGAGACCATAGATGAGTAATGTAGTAATAAGTTGAAGGAATGAGTGAGATATGAGTAGTACAAGTTGAGTGTTATGAATGACTATAACAGAGAGACCATAGATGAGTAATGTAGATCTATTGTATTAAAGAACAATGTTGTACAAGATCATAGGCTTGATAATCAATGCCTAATGAGGGAGAGTAGTGTAGGTTACAATGTAGACCTCACTCTCTTACAATGTGGCAATGGAGAACTCGGGGAATGGAGTCACACACCCGTGAGTTTTTTGACATCCTTTATAGTTCGGTGATTTCAAATTTGAATTTGAATTGTTCATTGGCTCTCACTAAAAGTAGTCCTCCAATATAGGAGATATTCCCTCAATTGAAGTTGTGACTTTTCAACTAATAAACTCAAAGTCACAATGATTACAATGATTCTTCCAAGTCAAAGTGACTTTTACAAGTAGTAAAGATAAAAGATCGTCCTAGCAATGGTTTCCATGGAGCTTCAAATATTCATGAACTTCTAGCCAAATGTGTAGGCTTGAACTTTGCACCAACATGCATATGTATATATATATGTGTATGTGTATATGTGTATATGCATGTGTGTATGTATGTAAAAGCCCAAACCCTAATCCTAAAACCCTAACCCTAAAACATTTATATGTGCGTATGTGTGTATGTGTGTGTATGCATGTGTATATATATATATATGTGTATGTGTATATGTGTGCATGTATATGTGTATGTATGTAATGATCCTAAAACCCTAATCCTAAAGACCTAGACCTAAAACATGTATATGTGTATATGTGTGTATGCATGTGTATATATATGTGTATGTGTATATATGTGTATATGTGTGTATGCATGTGTGTATGTATGTAGAAGCCAAAAATCCTAATCCTAAAACCCTAACCCTAAAACATGTATATGTAGGTATGTGCATATGTATATGTGACAAGTGAGGATGTGTATATGCATGTATGCATGTGTATATATGTGTATGTGTATATGTGTGCATGTGTGTATGTATATGTATGTGTATGTGTATATGTGTGTATGCATATGTGTATGTATGTAAAACCCTAAAACCCTAATCCTAAAGACCTACACCTAAAAACATGTATGTGTGTGTATGTGTGCATGCATGTGTATATATGTGTATGTATGTAAAAGCCAAAAACCCTAATGCTCAAACCCTAACCCCAAAACATATATATGTAGGTATGTGTGTATGTATATGTGACGTGTGTGTATGTGTATATGCGTGTATGCATGTGTATATATATGTGTATGTGTATATGCATGTGTGTATGTATGTAAAAACCCTAATACTAAAGCCCTAACCCTAAAACATGTATATGTAGGTATGTGTGTATATATATGTGATGTTTGTGTATGTGTATATGCTTGTATGCATGTGTATATATATGTGTATGTGTATATGTGTATATGTGTATATGCATGTGTGTATGTATGTAAAAACCCTAAAACCCCAATCCTAAAACATGTATATGTGTGCATGTGTGTATGTATATGTGTGTCTATGTGTGTATGTATGTGTGTATGTATGTAAAAGCCAAAAACCCTAATCCTAAAATCTACCTAAAACATGTATACGTGTGTATTTGTGTTTGTATATGTGATGGTTGTGTATGTGTATGTACGTGTATGCATGTGTATATATGTGTATGTGTATATGTGTGCATATGTGTGTATGTATGTAAAAGCCCAAAACCCTAATCCTAAAACCCTAACCCTAAAACATGTATATGTAGGTATGTGTGTATGTATATGTGATGCATGTATGTGTATGTGCATGTATGCATGTGTATATATATGTGTGTATGTATATGTGTGTATGTATATGTGTGTGTATGTTTATATGTGTGTATGCATATGTGTATATGTGTGTATGTGTATATGTGTGTAAAAGTGTATGTATATATGTGTGAATGTGTATGTGTATATGTGTGTATGTACATGTGTATGTACATGTGTGTGTGTATGTCTTTGTGTATGTGTATGTGTATGTGTGTCCACGTGTGTGTATATGTCTGTGTACATGTGTGTGTATATGTGTGTCTCTTTTGTGTGTGTATATGCATGTAGTTATATGTGTGTCCACATGTGTATGTATGTGCATGTATGTATATGTGTGTGCATGCATGTATGTATACGTGTGTATGTATGTATGCATATACATGTATGTCTGTATATGCGTGTATGCATGAGTGTGTATGTATACATGTGAGTGTGTGTATATGTGTATGTGTGAAAAAGTATGTGTATGTGTGAAAAGTGTGTGTATGAATATGTGTGTATGTGTGCATGTATATGTGTGTCTATTATGTGTGTATGCATGTGAGAGTGTATGTGTATGCATATGTATGTGTATGCATGTAAGAGTGTATGCGTACGCATGTGTGTATGTATGTGTGTGTATGTACATGTGTTTATGTATATGTGTGTACATATGTATGCATATGCATGAGTGTGTATGTATGCATGTGAGTGTGTGTGTGTATATGTGTGTGTCTATGTGTGTATGTATATATGTGTGTATGTGTGAAAAAGTGTGTGTATGTATATGAAGGCCTCTTATGTGTGTATGCATGTGAGAGTGTATGTGTATGCATGTGTATGTATGTGTGTGTATGCATGTGTGTGTATGTGTATGCATGTGAGAGTGTATGTATAGGCATGTGTATGTGTATGTATGTGTGTGTATGCATGTGTGTGTATGTATATGTGTGTATGTATGTATCTCTCTCTCTCTCTCTTTATATATATATATATATATATATATATATATATATATATATATATATATATATATATATATATATATATATATATATATATATATATATATATATATATATATAAAACAAAACAATCATTTACCTCGATGTAGTTCTTCAAGTTGCTCTCATCAAAGCATAATTGACGTCGTCTCTTGTCAAATTACAGAAACCGATGCCAAAAAGCTCCTACAAAACAAATTGAAAGAGAAATTCGAAAAGAGAAAACATAGAGAAAGAGAGAGGGTGAAAGAGTCGGCGTACGTTGCATGGTCACATACACAATTATGTTGATATATTTAGGTAGTGATGTGTGTGAACACACTAGGACCGCCGGGGCACTTTTTTCCCTCTTTAGGAGGTTTTTTTCCCCCGGCTTGTATATACGCCTATTGCCCTAATGGGCTACTTATCTTTATTCATTCTCTAGTAATACATTCAGTATTGTGTGTTTGTGCTCCAAGCTTCTTCTTCTTCTTCCTTGTGCTATTCGCGTGCTTCTGCAAACGTCTAACTCCAACAATTGGTATCAGAGTAGGTCGTCGCTTCATCTAGGGTGCCGTCGACACTCCTCCATTTGCAGTCTCAGATTCGCACGAAATTTGGTGAGCATACTCAGGGTGTTTCAGAGATCAAAACAGCTTGGCTGTGTGGTGCCGAAATCGTGATCTGAGCTCGTTTCGGCCTCCGAACGCACTATCGCAGCGCTTGTGCATGCTATTTCATCTTTTTGTGCCAAAGGTATATACCTGTTTCTGTTCGCCAGTATAAGCATCTCAAAGTCTTCTACAGGTTTAGCAGAACTCGTTTGGGCAGTTCTGTTCAACTTTTTGAGATACAGTCAATTTTCTGCATCAAGGTATTTTAGTCATCGGCCATGGCTGAAAGCAGTGATGTATTCCGTATGTTGGCTATTGAGGATAAGTTGGATGGTACCAACTACCCATTATGGGCTTATATGATGCGACATGTTTTGGTTGCAAAAGGATTGTGGAACATTGTGCAGGGTTTTGAAAGACATCCTGTTACACCTGTAACGACAGGTACTACAAATACAGGTGCTGGAGCTGATGAAGATGGTGTCAAAGATGATATTCCGCAGATTCCTGTTCGTGCTGCTGTTTCTATTGCACCTACTATAGAGCAGATTTGTTGGGATGGCAGAGATGCCCAGACACATGCATTGATAGCTTTGTCTGTCAAACGTGCCATTATTCCTCATATTCGCTCTTGCAGAACAGTTAGGGATGCTTGGGATACACTTACCACATTGAACCAAGCTAGGAATGAGGCTCGTGTTGCTTACCTCCGAAAACAGTTGGAGAGTGAGCACATGAATGAAGGTGATTCTATGGACAGTTTCCTAATGAAGATCAAAGATTTGAAGGAACAGTTGATTTCTGCTGATGAGGTTATACCAGATAGCTCACTTGTGCAGACCGTTTTGAATGGTCTTCCTGATTCATATCAGAGTTTTGCTTCTACTCTTCGGTTGATGATGAAAGGAAATCCGAATGCCTTATCATTTGAGGAGTTAGTCTCTGTTCTGTTGTAGGAAGATCAGTCCAGGTAGAACAGGTCCATTATGCGTGTTGCAGATCAAGCTTTCCTGGCTAGTCAGAAGGGCAAAGGAAAATGGAGCTCTTCTAGTAGTAAGCAGAAATCTACAAATGCTGCACATTCGAAGAACCAGGATAAAGATGAGAAGAAATCAGAAAAGCAGAAATTGTTTTGCAAGTACTGTAAAGGGAATGATCATATCATAAAGAACTGTCCAAAACTGGCTGCAAAAGAGGCAAAGAAAAAGGATGCTGGAATGGTTGTTGCAGAAGCGTGTACACCAAAAACAAAGTCTGCTAATCTTATGCAGGAAGAAGAATGGGCGTTTACTACTGTTTGCAGTTTTGACCCATCTTCTCATGAGCAGTGCATGTCTGTAGTGGACTCAGATGTTTGGTACTTTGACAGTGGGGCGACCAAACATATTACCTCGCAGCGTAGTTTCTTCTCTTCACTCGAGCCTGCCCCTACAGGGAATAATGTCACATGCACCAATAACTCCTCTTATCCTGTTATGGGAGTTGGTAAGATCATTCTGACTACTGCTGATGGTAGTTCTTTCACCTTGTCAGATGCTTTATTTGTGCCAAGGATCAAGAAGAATCTGTTATCAGTTTCTGCATTAGCCAAGATTGACTTGGTTGTGAAATTTGTTGATGACAGGTGTACAGTTCATGATCTATCAAATGGCGATGTGATTATTGCTTCTAGCATTTTATGTCGTGGGCTATATAAGCTCATAGACTATGAAAGATCTGTGAATGATTTGACATGTGCAGTTCATGATTCTCAGGCTATGTCAGATGCAAAGCTTTGGCATGCACGCTTTGGTCATCTGAATTTTGCTAGTTTGCTACGCCTGTAGAAATCTAATATGTTGTCTTCTTTGCCCAAACTTGAGGCACCTAGAAAACATGTATGTGAAGGCTGTATTTTGGGCAAAATGCAGCGTTCCTCCTTTCCAAAAGATGGTTCAGTTCGAGCTACGTAGAAATTGCAGCTTGTACATAGTGATGTTTGTGGTCCTATGCAGACACCCTCTTTTGGGAATTACCTTTACTTCGTGACTTTCATTGATGATTTTTCTAGGCATGCATGGGTATATCCACTCAAAGCAAAGTCCGAAGTGTTCATGTGCTTTAAACAGTTTTTGGTTTTGGCTAAAAATCTGTCAGCATGTAAAATGAGCACCCTCCGTTCTGATCAAGGGGGGGAATATATGTCTTCTGATTTTAATGCATTTCTAGCTGAACGTGGGATAAAACACCAGTGTACAGTGCTGTATACACCTCAACAGAATGGAGTTGCTTTACAAAAGAATAGGTCACTCATGGAGATGGCGAGGTGCATGGTCAAGTGTCAGGCTTTACCACATAGTTTTTGGCTTGAGGCTGTCATGTGTGCAACATATGTACTGAACAGGTGTCCCACTAAAGTGCTGCAGTCTATCACTCCATATGAGGCTTGGCATGACCGCAAGCCATCTGTTTCTGTGTGTTTTTGGTTGTTTGGCATATGCATTAGTGCCTGAACAACATCGCAGAAAATTGGATGATAAGGCAGTAAAATGTATTTTTGTTGGGTACAGTTTTGAAAGTAAAGGCTATCGTGTGTATCATCCACAGACTAAACGCATTCTGGTTAGCCGTGATGTTGTCTTTGTGGAAGATGCTATTCAGCCATTGCTTTCATGTACTAAGGAGACATCCGTTAGCTCCAAAGACATGTATGATACTTTGATGCCTCTTTTTACAGGTGGACAGTCTAGTGCTGGGCCTAATGAGGCAACTTCTCAGCCTTTACAGGTTTCATATGATGATGCAAATCATTCTATTTCTAATGCAGATTTACATGATGCACTTGTTGATGAGAGAGCTGAAATTGAGCAGGCAAAAACTATGCCAAAAAGGCTGGTGCAGACTTTGCGTGACAGCAAATTAGATGCACCTTTCTCATATCGTACTCGTTCAGGCTCTCATAGTGCCTCCTTTGCATGAGATTGCTATGCTATGGCTGCGTCTAGTCTCTGTGATGAGAATGAGCCTGTTTCTTTTGATGAAGCACAAAATTCAGAAAATTGGATGGCTGCTATGCAATATGAATATGATGCTATAATGAAGAATGGTACATGGTCTTTATGTGACTTGTCTCCTGGCAAGAAGGCCATTGGCACTAAGTGGGTATACAAGTTGAAGCCTAAACCTGATGGTACAGTTGACAGGTATAAGGCTAGGCTTGTTGCAAAGGGTTATGTGCAGGAAAGAGGCATTGATTTTGATGAGACCTTTGCACCTACATGCCGTATGACTACTGTTCGGAGCATTTGTGCACTTGCAGCCCATCATGGTTGGAATGTACATTAGTTGGACATTAAAACAACATTTCTGAATGGTGACTTGCATGAAGAAGTGTATGTTTTTCAGCCCCATGGATTTTTGCAAAAAGGGCATGAAAACCAGGTGTGCAGGTTAAAGAAAGCATTATATGGTTTAAAGCAAGCACCACATGCATGGTATGAGAAGATACATGCCTATCTGGTTGCACATGGTTTTCAGAACAGTCCAACAGAAAGCACCTTATATGTTAAGCGTGCTAATGATGTGCTTCTGATCATTGTTGTCTATGTTGACGACATGCTGCTCACTGGTCCTATTGAGAAGCATATTGCTGATTTCAAGGCTGATTTGCATGCCTCATTTGAGATGTCTGATTTGGGGCATTTGCATCACTATTTGGGCATTCAGTTTATGCAAGTTGATGGTGGAATGGCTTTGTGTCAAATGAAATATATTGACACATTATTGGAGCGTTTTGGCCTTGAAGACTGTAAGCCTATTGCCACTCCTATGGAGACATGTTTATGATTGAGTCTTCATGATGTTGGAGATGCATTTGATGCTGTTCTCTATCAGCAGGCTGTTGGATGCTTGATTTACTTATGCATCACTCGGCCAGATATTCAGTTTGCTGTCTCACAGATGAGCAGGTTTATGCATTGCCCAGGAGTCATGCATTGGAAGGCGGTTAAGCGCATCTTTCCCTACTTGAGTGGTACTCGGATACTTGGGTTGTTTTATCCCAAGGGGGGATCACTACCGCCAAATTTGCATGCTTGTTCTGACTCAGATTGGGTTGGTTGCTATGACACTCGTGTGTCCACCAGTGGTTTTTGCTTCATGCTTGGTAGCTCATGTATATCTTGGTTGAGCAAGAAGCAGCCTACTATGGCCACTTCCAATTGTGAGGCTGAGTATAGGGCAGCTTTCACAGCGACTGTTGAGTGTGTGTGGCTCAGACGCCTTATGGCTGATTTGGGTGTTGGCCAGTCTTTTGCCACCACCATCTTCACTAACAGTCAGAGCGCATTGGCAGTTGCAAGGAATCCTGTGTTCCATGCTCGCACTAAGCACATTGAGGTGCATTATCACTATGTCAGGGAGAGGTTCTCTGCTGGGGAGATCAGCTTGGCATATGTGCCCACGCAGGAGAACATAGCAGACCTTTTCATGAAGGCTCTGCCTAGGGAGAAGCTTGAAGCTTTCTACAAAGCTTTGGGCTTAATTCATTTTGTGGAGTGATTTCCACATAGCTTGGCACTTCCTTATACATGAGTGCCAGCTCCTTGTTCACCGCATCACTCCCAGGGGGGATTTGTTGATATATTTAGGTAGTGATGTGTGTGAACACACTAGGACCGCCGGGGCACTTTTTTCCCTCTTTAGGAGGTTTTTTTCCCCCGGCTTGTATATACGCCTATTGCCCTAATGGGATACTTATCTTTGTACATTCTCTAGTAATACATTCAGTATTGTGTGTTTGTGCTCCAAGCTTCTTCTTCTTCCTTGTGCTGTTCGTGTGCTTCTGCAGATGTCTAACTCCAACAAATTAGTCATGGAAATGATTTTTGCTATGCATCCATACCACATGGTTCAGGAAAAGAAAGATTGGTTGTGCATAATTATGGCCATGGTTTACATGAATTGTAGCAACTTCCATATACAAATTTGCATTGAAATTTCACACCATTCTTTCAATGAACAAAGTTCCAAACTTGGAGCTTTTGCTCGCTTTAAGGAGCGATTTGGTTTTTGAACCTTATGCATGCTACCACTACTTCTTCTATGTTGGGACTTAACTCACTAATTAGACATGAATCTATGAAGAGATATGAAGGAAGAAGAAAGACAAAGAGAATTGAAGGCAAAGCACTCAGAAAACTAAGCCTAAGTGAAGGGATAAATTCACTCTTGTAATTTAGTGCAAAATTAAAGTTTAGTCTTGGCATAGAACTTCAAAACCTACGAGTTGAGTCTAGGAGTATGTAAACTACACGTATATAAGTTAATTTGAGTTGAAAAACAATAGAGAGAACTCAATTTTGTAGTCCTTATGTGAATAGAGAAAAAGTCGGGTTTTTTCTGAGAGAGATGTTGAGGAGAAACTACTCAGTGTATGAGAGTTTTCTATGGCTATGAGCAGAATGAGGCCAAGCCATTTTGTAGACATCTTCTCTAATAGTTAACACATGTTTGTGTAAAAGGATTTGGTCTAATTCCTCTTGTGTGTTGAATTCTAATTGATTTCATATCAGTGTGTAAGTTAGTTGATAGGTTACGAGTTTTCTAGCGCACTTTTCCCTGATCTTCTTAAGGTGAGATCTCACAGTACAGTGTAAAGTTTTTCATGAGTGATAACTCATTTTGAAGCTACTACCTTCTACTACAATTGGTCAAAATATTTTTACAAAACGGGACGTGTACTCAGAGAAATGAGTCTAACAGTGAAGGTATGTCAAATTGATAAAGTCATTTTTCAGATTTCAGATATAGTTCAAATATTGAAGTGAAATCAAAAGTTTTTGATGATATTACTTGAAAGTTTTGCTTGGTTTGTATTACTTAACATTAGCACGAATTTTTGTTAGCAAGTGATCAAAAGAATTTGTACCAATCAAGCTAATACAGATCAGATTTGAAGTTAGAAGAAAAGGCATAGATTTCTGAAAAGTGAAATTTTTGGTTTCACTAAGTTTGGTGGTAAAGTTTTCAAATTGAGAGTGTTACTAAGCTAATGATGATTACAGAGGTGTTCTAATATCACTTTAGCTTAGTTCCTGTGGTGTTTTATACATCAACAAGTGGTATCAGAGCAGAAAGGTCCTCAAGATTGAAAGGAGGAGCAGGTACAAGAGGAATTGAAGAGTTCTTCATTAAAGAGGTGAAAGCTAAGGTGTTCAACAACAAAAGACATCAGAGGAATGCTTCGAAGTTATTCTCAAGGGTAAAGATCTACAAAAGGTACCATACTTTAACCTTATACTCATAGGTTGCAACAGAAACAAGAAGACTATGGCAGATCATGTATCTATTGACAAATTGGATAGAGATAATTATCCTGCTTGGGTAATGAGAATGGAAGCCCTACTTATGAGTAAGGATCTAATGATATATGTGACAGGTGAAGAAGAAAAGCCTAAATTTGAAGATGATAGTCAACCAAGGAAAGAAGAACTAGAAGCTTTGAAGCTATGGCAGAAGAGAGATGCAAGTGCAAGGGCTTATATATATAACACTATCATAGATCATTTGCTACCACATATCAAAGGATTAGAAATAGCCGAAGAAATATGGAATGCTTTGGAAGATCACTTCCAAAACACTACTAAAGCTAGGAAGGCTAGCTTATGGTCAGAGTTCACCACATTTAAGAAAAAACAAAATCAGAGTATTAGTGATTATGTCACTAAGATGAAGGACTTAGCAGATAGTCTTGGATCTATTGATGAGGATATTGACGATCATAGGTTGATAGCACAATTGCTTGCAGGGTTGAGAGGAGATGAGAGGTGGAAACCTTTTGTACTCTCAACTGATCTTTCATTAAATCATTATGTGCCAGAATTAAATCAATTGCTTGGACTGATGCTCACATTTGAGCAAGACTTGAAGTCAGATGGAGATAAAGGATATAGTTCTGCTATGTATGCAAAGAATAAGAAGAGAAGTGAGAAAGGTAAAACAAAGGATGAAGAAGAGCTGACTACTCAAGCAAATTATGCAAGAGGAAGAGGTATTGGCAAAGGTAAAGGTCGAGGAAATGGAAGAGGTAGAGGAAATCAAAACAATAACAAGAAGACATGCTGGATTTGTGGATTGAGCAATCATCTAGCCTATGATTGTTGGCATAACCAACAAGGATCAAATCAAAATCAAAGCAATAATGGCAGAGGAAGAGGTGGAAGGTTTCATAATCATTTTCAAAGAGGAAGACAGAATTCAAGAGGAAGTTTTGGTAGAGGTGGTGGAAGAAATTGGAATCAGAATCAGTCTTATAACACTACCTATTACAACTATGCAAATGATACACAAAATGACAACCATACAACATTGATGATGAATTCAATAAGTACATCAGAGAAGGAGGATCTCAAGGTATTCTATATTGACTCTGGTTGTTCAAATCATTTGTCATGTAATATAGAATTGTTATTAGAATTGGAAGAAGGTATTTCAAGTCATACAGTACAAACAGGTGACAATACAAAACATAATGTGCATTCGGCTGGAAAAGTGAAGTGCAGGAGTGGAGGTGATTTGCTAACAAATGTTTTGTATGTCCCAACAATACCAAAGAATTTGATTAGTGTGGGACAAATAGTGGAGAAAGGTTTTCAAGTCAGATTTACAAATGAAGGGGTATTTATTGAAGATCCAGAGGATGGATATAATCAAATTGTCTGTGATAAAAAGGAAGGTAGACTTTTTAGTCTCAAAGTGCAAGGAAATGTTGGTCAAGCCCTGTTTACACATGGTGATGAAGTACTTACAGAGTTAGACCTCTAGCATAAGAGGTTAGGACACTTCAATGAAAAAGGAATCAAAACCATGGTGGAGAATCAATCTGTAATAGGGCTACCAAATGTAAAAAGCCAACATATGATTTACAAGTGTGAAGCTTGTCAGATGGGAAAGGCACACATGTTATCATTTCAAAAGAAAGGTTTCAAGCATGATGGTTTGCTAGAGCTCATACATACAAATGTATGGGGACCAACAAAAGAAGGATCAATGAATGGGTCTAGGTATTATGTTCTTTTTATTGATGATGCTACAAGGTGGATAACCATTTATGTTTTAAAGGAAAGATCAGAAGTATTTGGAGCTTTCAAACATTTTCATGCATATGTAGAAAGAGTTATAGGTCAAAAGCTCAAAAGGTTGAGGTCTCATGGAGGGGGAGAATACTTCTCCCAAGAATTCAATGATTATCTTTGGAATGCAGGTATCAAGAGAGAAATAACTTGCAGGTATACACCTCAACACAATGGGGTGGCAGAAAGGAGGAATAGAACATTGGTTGAGTTTGCAAGAGCAATGTTAAAAGAAAAGAATTGCCCTAATTATCTTTGGGTTGAGGCTGTAAATACAGCTACATATCTTGTGAATAGGTTACCATGTGCAGCTCTAAATGGAATGACCCCTTATGAAGCATGGTGTGGTAAGAAACCAACACTTGATCATTGTAAGGTGTTTGGATCAATTGCCTATGCTTATGCACCATCACAACTACGACATAAGCTTGAACCAAAGGATGAAAAATATGTGTTTATTGGGTATGAAGAAAAGCAGATGGGTTATAGACTATGGAGTCTTCTAACTAAACAATTTATTGTTTCTAGAGATGTGAAATTTGATGAACAGAAGAGCTGGTATGCAGATAAAGATTGTAACCTTGAAACATTTGAAGAAGAGGTAAGAAGAAGTGAAAAAGGTAAATCACATATGCAGGTAGATGGAGATGAAGATCATATGCAAGCAAGCACATCCAGAGTTGGATCATATAGAAGAAATGAAGATGAACCAAGATTTGATGAAGAAGTATATCCAGATACACATGAAGAGTGTGAACCAAGGAGATCGACCAGAATGAGGAAACAACCTACAAGGTATTCTTATGATACTTCTTATTTGACTCAGAGAAGCTATGCTTCCTTGATTAAGGAAGATGAAGAACCTCAAAGCTATGATGAAGCAAAAGGTAAGAGACAATGGGAAGAAGCAATGAAGGAAGAGTTTGATGCACTTGAAGAAAATAAAACTTGGGAACTTGTTCCAAAACCTAATGGTAAGAAAGTAAATGGAAATAAATGGGTTTACAAAATAAAGAAGCATGCAGATGGAAGAATAGCCAGATACAAAGCTAGATTGGTGGTTAAAGGCTATGCTCAAACTTATGGCATAGATTATGATGAGACATTCAGTCCTGTAGCAAAGATGTCAACCATAAGGACAATTATTGCTATTGCAGCATCAAAAGGATGGACATTGAGTCAATTGGATATAAAGAATGCATTTTTGAATGGATATATATCAGATGAGGTTTACATGGAGCAACCTCAAGGGTTTGCAGATTACAAGTTTCCGAATTATGTTTGTAGATTGAGAAGAGCACTTTATGGTTTGAAGCAAGCTCCAAGAGCTTGGAACTATAGACTTGTGAAGTATCTTAATGATCTTGGATATCAAAGTTCAAGACAGATGCAAGTTTACTTATCAAGAGAATAGATGAAGGTATGATCTACATTTGTATTTATGTAGATGACATTATATTACAGGTACTTCAAATGAAGGAATCGAGGTGAAGAGATTTTTTGAGAAGGAATTTAAGATAAGTGATTTAGGAAACTTGTCATATTTTCTTGGAATGGAAATCACTTATGCAGAACATGGCATATATGTATCACAAGAAAGGTATCTTTTGAATCTTTTAAAGAAGTTTAATATGGAGAATTGCAGAGAGGCATCTAAACCACTAGAGGTCAATCATAAACTCAGTAAATATGATGGTGCAGAGTTCAAAGATATGAGGAAGTATCAATCTTTAGTGGGAAGCTTGATTTATGCTACACTAACAAGACTTGATCTTAGCTATGCAGTGGGAGTTCTTTCTCAGTTCATGCATTGTCCAAAGGATCCACATTGGATTGCAGGTCAAAGAGTTCTTAGATACATTAAAAGAACTTTGAAGGAAGGATTATATTATCCATTTACATCAGATACAAGGTTGAGAGCATATAGTGACTCAGATTGGGCAGGAAGTCAAGATGATAGAAGGTCAACACATGGATATATGATATACATAGGAGATAAACTTGTGAGCTGGTGTTCAAAGAAGCAACATATAGTGGCCTTATCATCAACTGAAGCTGAATACAAAGGACTTGTGGAAGCAGCAAAAGAAGTGATATGGATGCAGACCTTGTTCAAAAGCTTGGATATTGATCAAGGTCCTATCATACATGGAGACAATATGAGTTCATTATATCTTGCAGCAAATCCTGTATTTCATGCAAGAACAAAGCACATAGAGATACATTATCATTTCTTAAGAGAAAAGGTAATGCAAAAGGAGCTTGAAGTCACTTCTACAAAAGATCAGATTGCAGATATTATGACAAAGAGCTTGGATGGAGTGAAGACAAGTAGATTCAAAGAGATGGTAGGAATAAAAGAGAAGAAGATTACATGAAGAAGTCAGAACATGCTAATTAGTGATTGAGGGGGAGCTGTTGGGACTTCACTCACTAATTAGACATGAATCTATGAAGAGATGTGAAGGAAGAAGAAAGACAAAGAGAATTGAAGGCAAAGCACTTAGAAAACTAAGCCTAAGTGAAGGGATAAATTCACTCTTGTAATTTAGTGCAAAATTAAAGTTTAGTCTTGGCATAGAACTTCAAAACCTACGAGTTGAGTCTAGGAGTATGTAAACTACACGTATATAAGTTAATTTGAGTTGAAAAACAATAGAGAGAACTCAATTTTGTAGTCCTTATGTGAATAGAGAAAAAGTCGGGTTTTTTCTGATAGAGATGTTGAGGAGAAACTACTCAGTGTATGAGAGTTTTCTATGGCTATGAGCAGAATGAGGCCAAGACATTTTGTACACATCTTCTCTAATAGGTAACACATGTTTGTGTAAAAGGATTTGGTCTAATTCCTCTTGTGTGTTTCATATCAGCGTGTAAGTTAGTTGACAGTTACGAGTTTTCTGGTGCACTTTTCCCTGATCTTCTTAAGGTCAGATCTCACAGTACAGTGTAAAGTTTTTCATGACTGATAACTCATTTTTACCTTATACTACAATTGGTCAAAAGATTTTTACAAAACGGGACGTGTACTCAGAGAAATGAGTCTAACAGTGAAGGTATGTCAAATCGATGAAGTCATTTTTCATATTTCAGACATAGTTCAAATATTGAAGTGAAATCAGAAGATTTTGATGATATTACTTGAAAGTTTTGCTTGGTATGTGTTACTTAAAATTAGCAAGAATTTTTGTTAGAAAGTGATCAAAAGAATTTGTACAAATCAAGCTAATACAGATCAGATTTGAAGTTAGAAGAAAAGGTGTAGATTTTTGAAAAGTGAAAGTTTTGGTTTCACTAAGTTTGGTGGTAAAGTTTTCAAATTGAGAGTGTTACTAAGCTAATGATGATTACAGAGGTGTTCTAATATCACTTTAGCTTAGTTCTTGTGGTGTTTTATACATCAACATTCTAGAGGTGTATATGTCTTTGCATACAATAAGTATGCATATGAAAAATATGACATGGGTTTGTGTTTGTAGAGGGAGATTCAATTTATTCAGGCTTAAGTTTGGGTAGTACAAGAATTATAGTAGTAGAGCCAATGGGCCATATTAAAACTAGCATTCCCTTCTCATATGGCTACATTATAATTATTGGAATAATCCATTCCTATGAATGCTTGTGACCTTAAACATAGTAGGATCTTTCACACTATGAGTTCCCATTTTCGATCGTAGTTATAAAGATCTTTATCATTTTTGGAAGAAAAAGTTAAGTAGATTCCAACCAAGTAAAGTATCCAAATGCTAATTTGATCCCTATGGAATCTAGTCTCTTAAAGTGGACCCTCAAGACTATGTTATGTTTTTAAATAACATCGAACCCACTTTAAGTAAGAAATTTGAATTCTCTCTCAAATAAAGAGGGTATTATATCCTCTTAACAAGTCAAATAGATAATCGACTTGTACTCTTTTAAGGTTGGTAGGGATTAATAACTCCCCAATATTTACATTGATCTCTTTATTGGAGGTGAATTGCAAACAAGAAATCGATCCATTTCAATAGCTTAAAGAAGCAAATTATAAGTACATCTAAGGGAAAGTGATTTGGGTAGGTGCTATGAATAAAATTCATTTTTCCTTGGGATCAAGATAGGATCTTGTTGGAGTTTGAGGTCTGCAAAAACATGCGAATAGAATAAGGAAGAAGAAGAAGCTTGGACTTGTGCACTTGGTTTTCATGCCTTTTTGCATAAAGCCACGGGGTTTCATGCCTTTCTGCATAAAGCCACGAGGCTAAAAAACATACACTTCTTCATGCAAGTCACCATTCAGAAAGGCAATTTTAATGTCCAACTAATGTACATTCCAACCATGATGAGCTACAAGTGCACAGATGCTATGAACACTAGTCATTCAGCATGTAGGAGCAAAGCTCTCATCAAAATCAATGCCTCTTTCCTGAGTATAACCCTCTGCAACAAGCCTATCTTTATACCTGTTAACTGTTCCATCAGACATATGCTTCAACTTGTATACCCACTTAGTGTCAATGGCATACTTACTAAGATGAAAGTCACGTAAAGACCAGGTACCATTTTTCATGTTAGCATCATATTTTGATTGCATGACAACCATCCAATTTTCAGAATTTTGTGCTTCATCAAATGAAACAGGCTCATTCTCATCACAAAGACTTGAGGTAGTCATAGCATAGCAATCTGATGCAAAAAAGTAGTATGAGAGCCTAAATGAGTACAATATGATAGAGGTGCATCTTATTTGCTATCATGCAAAGCCTGCAACAACCATTTTGGCATAGTTTTTGCCTCGTCAATATCTACATCATCACATGAAACATGTAAAGGCTGAGAAGTGGCCTCATTAGGACTAGCCCTAGACTGTCCACCTATAGAAAGAGGAAACAAAGTGTCATACATGTCTTTCGAGGTAACTGATGTCTCCTTAGCACATGAAAGTAATGGTTGAATAGCATCTTCCACAAAAACAGCATCATAAATAACCAAAATGTGTTTAATTTGTAGATGACACAGTCGATAGCCTTTGCTTTCAGAACTGTACCCAACAAAAATACATTTTACTAGTTTATCATCCATTTTCCTACGTTGTTGTTCAGGCACTAATGCATATGCCAGACAACCAAAAACACATAGGTAAGAAACAGTTGGCTTACGACCATGCCAAGCCTCATATGGAGTGATAGACTGCAATGCTTTAGTGGGACACCTGTTAAGTACATATGTTGCACACATAACAACCTCAAGCCAGAAACTATGTGGTAAAGCCCGAATCTTGACCATACACCTCGCCATATCCATGAGTGACCTGTTCTTCCTTTCCACAACTTCATTTTGTTGAGGTGTATATGGCACTGTACATTGATATTTTATCCCATGTTCAGCCAGAAAATGCATTTAAAATTAGAAGAAGTATATTCCCCCCCTTGATCATAATGAAGGGTGCCCATTTTACATGTTGATAGATTTTTAGCCAAAACTAGAAATTGTTTGAAGCACATAAACACTTCGGACTTTGCTTTCAATGGATATACCCATGCATGCTTGGAAAAATCATCGATGAAAGTCATGAAGTAAAGATAGTTCCCAAAAGAAGGTGTCTGCATAGGACCACAAATATCACTATGAATAAGTTACAATTTATGAGTAACTCAAACTCAACCATGTTTTGGGAAGGAGGAATGCTGCATTTTGCCCGAAATACAACCTTCACATACATGTTTACCAGATGTCTCAAGTTTGGGCAAAGAGGATACCATTTTAGATTTCAATAGGCATAGAAAACTAGCAAAATTCAGATGACCAAAGCATGCGTGCCAAAGCTTTAGATCTGGCATAGCCTGAGAATGTTGAACTACACATACTCTATCATTCACAGATTTTGCATAATCTATGAGCTTATATAACCCATGAAATAAAATGTCGGAAGCAATAATGATGTCACCATTTGACAGATCATGAATTGTACATTTGTCATCAATAAATTTCATGACCAAGCTATTTGGATAATGTTGAAATTGATAGTGTATTTTCCATGATACCTGGAACAAATAAAGCATATGAAAATGCAAAAGAACTACCATCAATAGTAGTGAGAATGATCTTACCAACTCCCATAACAGGATAAGAGGAGTTGTTGGCACATGTGACAGTATTCCCTGTAGGGGTAGGCTCAATTGAAGTGAAGAAAGTGGGTTGCGAGGTAATATGTTTACTGAATATCAAACATGTGAGTCTACTACAGACATACACTATTCGCGTGAAGATGGGTCATTATTTCAAATAGTAGCAAATGGCCATTCTTCATTCTGTACAAGATTAGCAAACTCAGTTTTTGGTGTAGAGGCCTCTACAACAACCATTTTAGTCTCTTTCTTCTTTGCCTCCTTTGTAGCTAGTTTTGGACAACTCTTTATGACATGATCATTTCCTTTAGAGTATTTGCAAAACATTTTTTGCTTTTCTGTTTTCTTCTCATCTTTGTCATCCTTCGTTGATTGTGTAGAATTAGTAGATTTTTGCTTACTAGTAGAAGACCTCCATTTACCTTTGTCCTTTTGACTAGCTAGGAAAGCTTGATCTACAACACACATAATGGACTTGTTCTACCTAGATTGATCTTCCTGCAATAGAACAGAGACTAGCTCCTCAAATGTTAAGGCATTTGGATTGCCTTTCATCATCAATCAAAGAGTAGAAGCAAAAATCTAATACGAATCTGGAAGACCATTTAGAACAGTCTACACAAGTGAAGTGTTAAGCAAGACTTCATTAGTAGAAATCAATTGCTCCTTCAAATCTTTGATCTTTGTCAAAAATTTGTCCATGGAATCTCCTTTATTCATGTGTGCTCCAACTGTTTTTGAAGGTAAGCAACATGAGCCTCATTCCTTGCCTGATATAAAGTGGTAAGTGTATCCCAAGCATCCTTTGCTATTCTGCAAGAGCAAATGTGAGGAATAATGTCATGTTTGATAGACAAGGCTATCAATGCATGTGCCTAAGAATCTCTACCATCCCAACGAATTCGCTCTATAGTAGGTGCAATAGGAACTACGACATGATTAGGAACATGAAAAGTATCGTCATCTTCAATGGTTGCTACATCACCTTCAATAATTGTATTTGCAGGTGTAATAGGATTTTTTTCAACACCTTGCACAATATTCCCCACTCCTTTTGCAACCAATACATGATGCATCATATAAGCTTACAATGGGTAATTGGCACCACCCAACTTATCCTCAACATCCAACATGCAAAATACATCACTACTTTCAACCATGGTCATTGACTAAAATACCATGATGCATAAAAATGATTGTATCTCAAAAAGTCGAATAGAACTACCTTGTCGAGTTTTGCTAAACTTGTAGCAGAAATTTCATGCATAGGCACTATGATAGCTCGTTTGGAGGCAGAAACGAGCTCATATCACGATTTTGACACCACATAGCAAAGCTATTTTGAACTCCTAATCGCCCTTAGTATGCTTACCAAATTTCATGTGATTTTAGGATTGTGACCGGGTATCGACGATGCCCTAGATGAAATGATGATTTGCTCTGATACCAATTGTTGGAGTTTGAGGTCTACGGAAGCAGCAAACAACATGAGGAAGAAGAAGAAGCTTGGAGCATAATAGACAATACTGAATATATTACCAAGAGAATGTACAAAGATAAGTTACCCATTAGGGTTATAGGTGTATATCCAAGCCGGGTTAAAAAAACCTCCTAAAGAGGGAAAAAGTGCCTCGGTGGTCCTAATCTACTAACAAATTCTGCACCTATTTTGCTAGCTTCATGTAGAAGTGGTGCATAGAGATGGATCAAGATAGCAATTTAGTAGGAGAAAATTATGATCCACCAAATTCACTTCTTTATGATGTGAAGGCCGAACTTGCACATATAAATAGTGAAGTAGGCAAGGGCATTCTGTTCCACACTTGTTATTCTTTCCATATTTTGCACTTGATCCCACTTTTCATGTGCAAAACCAAATGAGGTTTTTAATGAATCAGATAGGGATCAGATGACACATGGATTATCCCCTTTTCAAATTCATTCAACATAGGATATGCTTCTTAATAAAGAGGCAAATAGAGAGATAAACATTATGATCAATGAATTGATCATGGGGCACAAGGGAATTCCCCAAGGTATCTATCTCCATTCATTTTTTAGGGCAAAAATTCTTTTAAGAGTGGGACTATTGTATAACTGCATGGGTCTAAGGGGTAGAATCCTTATGTTTCTATGTGTAAAGACCCTTGAGATTTATTATTTGGAAGCTTCTCTTAGCAACTTGACTTGTACGTGAGATCTTGGAGGGTATTCTTCTACAAGGCATGTGATTTCATGTGATTTTCTAAGCTTGGAAACCATGTGATCTCCTTGGGGATCCATTTTATGGAAGGGATACATTCCCCTTATGCTTTAGTTATCCCCTTGGACATGGACCTATATATTGGAGGGTTTGGTTGGGTAGACATGTGCATCTCTCTCCCTAGTATGCATCTTTCTATTTAAGTTGCTTAGTTACTTGCTTGTGGAGGATATGTCCTTCATTCCAAAACACATACCTACACACACATAGCTACACACATAAACACACACACAAATACAAACATACATATACATACACGCACACATACATAGACACATAAACTCACACACATATACACATACAAACACACATACATGCATACATACACACATATATACATACATAGAAACACATATACAAAGATGCATACACATGCACACATGCACACACAGATGCATACACACATGGACACTCATAAACATATGCATGCACACACACATACATACATATACACACATACATATACACACATACATATACACACATACATTCATGCATAGAAACACACACATATACATACATACACATAAATGCACACACACATATATACATGCACATACTTACACACACATGTACATAAACACACATACATATGCACACATATATACACACGTACACATGCATGCACCCATACATAGACACATGCATACAAACACGTACCTACACACTTACATACATATAAACACATGTACACATACATAC